>JAAGNO010004658.1:0-11354 GCA_033439905.1 Ceryle rudis | reverse complement strand
TCCCAGAAGTTTGCGAAAGGGCAAAGGGGTTTAAGCCCATTACATTTCCCCCCCGCCCTTTTTTTTTTTTTTTTTTTTTCTTTTTTTTTTTCTTTTTTTTTTTTTTTTTTTTGCCTGGGATGTTCAGGGGTTTAAGAGTGACCTGCTCACAGTCAGGGCACTAAACATCAGATTTTCCTGCAGATAGGGGTGTAAAAATCCCACACTTGTCCAAAGCTGTTAGCATCTGACTTGAAGGTTGGGCTGTCTTAGTCACTAGCTGCTCTTTATGAAATTTCAGCTGGCAGGAACTGCCCAGCTGAAAGCTTTGTGTTTTGGGAGACGTGGAGATATTGGGACATAATTAAAACTTGAGTCAATCAGTGACACGTGAAGCCCAGGCCAGCGGTGAGATGAACGCTGCTCTCTGGTCTGCTGCTGCTGTTAGTGTAGGTTGGCAGTGGTGCCTCAACATGGGTTTTTTCCTGTTGCTTCCCAGAGTCCTGGTCCAGGAGTTTGGGTGTGATTCAGTAAATGGTGCTGACATCAGGCACGGATGCTCTTCATGCTCCATGTGCCATTTTGGATGGACGGGTTAATGAGTTAACCCTTGCAACACATCCCTGAGGCAGGTGATGAACATTTTGTGTTTTCAATGTGGGGACAGTGCAGTAGGATGGTGAGAGCATTTCACACCATGCGTTCCATACATTGCTCCACACCTCCAAAGCACTGGGTGCAAATCCAACATTTTCTGTTGTGTTTCTGACCCTTCGTCTCCAAGTAACTCTGCTGAGCAATGGTCAGCAGCTATCAACCCATTATCAAAGCTGATAACGCATTTCTTTTATGTAGTTGAGGAAAGATGTCCCACCTGTGAAATTACCCTCTATTGGTTTCCTCCATCCCAGGAATCTTTTCTGTCCAGCTCCCCAAATGATTTCTGGGGAGAGGTCCACAGATACATAATGGGAATGATAACTTTATGTCTTGGTTGGGTCTTGCCCTGGGAGGAAGGGTGTTGGACGTGCTCAACACTGGTCTGGTTCTGCTCCCGTCTAACTCAACAGATCCAAGCACTGCTGAGAACTGTTTAAACCCACCTGAAATCTCCCTGATCCCAACCAGAAAGAAACAACTACCCTGTTCCACCCTTGCTGCCTACAGGCAAACTGTTTGTCTAAGGTCTTTTTAGTATGTCCTGCCTTTCTGTTTGGGATTTTGCTTGCTCTGTGGAGGACATTTGATCTGGGTCAGATGAGAGGTGGGATATAGTCGGTTCTCATCAGGCTCACAGGAATCACCCTGGTTGTGATGACCACAGCATCTGCTGTGGGGACATCCAGTGAAAGCAGCTGCAAGGAGGAGGGAAAGGGCTGCCAGCTCTTCCCTCGCAGAGACATTTGTGCAGCGATACTCTGAAGGTGGCCAAGGACAGCAGGTTGGAAGAGTTGCTCTGCTCTTGCCCCCATGGTATACATGATGTGCAGGACTCCGGTGTGAATCCTGTGTAGAGCATCCCATGGCAGACTTAACCTGGGGCCACTGTTGTCACCAGTTTTCCCCAGAATAGGTAGGAATGAGGGAGTTTCTTCCCAATCATCAGCCCAAATAAGGTTTATGAGTCCCTCTGGGGCATGAAGTCTCTGTTTGCAGAACGAGGCACCTGCTGAGTGTGGGATTGACAAGTTTGTAATTTGAATGTACGTAGAGGAAATGGTGAAGAGTCAGAACCTCCTTGAGAGTCCTGGCACTGGCCATGCGGAGGTACCGCCTGCTATCATGGCATGCTTATTCTGCTTGCTGAAGTTCCTCTCCACCCACCCAGGAACACAAGCAATAGTTAGGTTAGTTAATTTTGATACAGTTATCCCGAGCCCAGCTCTTGGCTGGTGGCCCCATGAGAGCAGTTGGCAATGGCTCCTGCTGACAGAGGGCACGTGCTGCGATTTGCTCCCTGGGGAGGTTCTCAGTCAGTCTTGGGGTTGGTGGAGAAGTGATCTCCTCTTTCCAGAGGCCAAGGACTGTTGCCCAGCTGGTGCTGTCCATCCCCTCTTGTGAGGTCTGATCAACACTAGGATGTGATCCTGGCAGCTCATGATGGGGAACCCAAAGCACCATGGGCTTGGTGCTTAAGCCAGCCAAATTATTGAGACTTTGAGACTGGCTTAAGAAGAAAAAGACCCATCTTTCCGCATCTGCCTGCTTTTACCACCATCAGCACCACTGGGTCTTTCTTTGCCCTCTGGGCATATGCATGAAGGGTCACGGTTTTCATGTTGTCCTTTGCAATTGGGACTCCTCAGCTGTGGTGTGATGGAAAAAACAACAGTTAAATGGGAATAAATCCTTCCCACTCTGAGACACACAAAATTGGCAGCCCTGGGAGGAAGGCCAACCTCAGTCCCACAGGATGCTTACAGCACAGACACCTGACTGTTGGGAATACCTTCCATCTTCCTTTGCTCTTTTACTCTATGGGATTTTGTTGACTGCTGGAGGCTTTATCTGGCCCCCTTTTCCTTATGGAGAGACTAAGAATTGGAACAACAAGCCCATGGCAGCTGCCAGCATCTGGATTTTGTGGCTCTACAAGACAAAGTCATTAGGTTCTGTTTGCAACCAGCTAATTCTGGGGTGGAAGCTGTTGAACTCTCTGGTGGGTGCTGGCATGCTGCTGGCTGCTCACTGAGGTTCCTCTTAACCCCTCCAGTCCTGTGGTTAAATATGGCTCTCAAATATCTCCTTGTCAATGTGCTGCTCATCTGGGATTTGAGACAGTTCTTTTGACTTCAACCCTGCCTGAACATGTTTGTGCTTCTTAGAACTGTTTGGTTTTTGTTTTGGTTTTTTTTCTTTCTTTAAAAATCTTTGACAGGATGCAAATGCCCAGTTCTCATTGGTTTGGATGGGAGCTGGGTTGTGAAATTGCTCTTACAAACCTCTCCCAGACTTTTTTTTGCTTTAAAGATGATGACCAGACCCTGGCTTTTTCAATTTCTTTTGACCAATTCCCAGGCTTACTCCAAGTTTCCTGTGTGTTTCCCACCTCAGTTTCCCTCCCTGTGTGGTGGGGGATAAGCTGCCTCTTTTTGATCTTTTAGGTCTTTGAAGAAATGCCATGCCTACAGAGAAAGACAAAAGGCAGGAAAATTTGAGCAGTTGGTGCACTCCAAGTTTGATGGAAAGAAAATGGGTAATATTCAATCATCTGAGAGTGTAGTACAGCAAACTGATAGAGAAAGGGGAAGGGAGCAGTTAATGCTCAGTTTTGTCTCCTAACTTCTCCTGGGCTTGCAGAAATCTGTATCAGGCCTGCTCCTGTTACCTCCTAGAGACCTTCAGCTGTTGTGTTCTAGTTGATGATTTCATGCCATTTTGAAGACTTTTTTTTTTTCTTTCTTTCTTATGGCACTGAGACACCACCTCCCTCCCAGCCTGGCTCCTGTCATGAAGCTCTGGTGAACTATTTAATTTAGCATTTCTTCTGCAAGAAGAAATCATCTTGCATCATCTTGGTCATCCCTGGGAGAGAAATCTTGCCCTTCCCCTGCTATATCAACAGTTTGGGTCTCAGCAGGACTGCCATGCTTTGCAGATGGCCTCTTTGCCACTGACTGTTCTTCCCTCAAGCCCATGAGATGGAGGAAAAGAAGAGAAAAATGTTGAAGTTCAGTCTGCAGTGGAAAAAGGAAGGACCTTCTGCTCTTACCACTGGATTTTCATTTGGGAAGCTCTTCCACAAAGTCCATTTTTCACCCATTCCTATTCAAAAGCCAAATGATGAAGGTTCAGATGATACTTAACCCGTATGGTTAAGTCATCAGCTGTAACCTACAGAGTCATGGTAAAATTGCATTTCATGCAAACAAAACTAAATGCATGCAACGTACGCAGTGGAACCCAAACAACTCGGTGTGGGGGGAAAAAGTTTACAGAGATGCTAATTAGATGCATCTGCAAAGTCAACAGGAGTGGGATTCTTGGTTTCAGCAGAGATTATTTGGACTGTGGTCCTAGTTATGCCACTGGCTTGCTGCTTTACTCCAGATGGGGCAGTCCTTTATGCTCTTCTTGCTATTCCCATTTAGCAATGGGCAAAATATATTCTGACCTCTCCTCAAGGATGTACTGTATTGGATATTTTTAAAGAAGAGTGTTTTGAGGTTGACATCATGTATTCTCTGATCCATGCTCATGGGCCCTCCTTGAGATGTAGTGCAGGCTGAGTTTTCAAGTCCAAATCCATCTTCTAGATTAAATCCTGAGATCTCTTCAGCCTGCTATGTTATCAAAAGCTGCAGTTACTCAAACATCATCTTGAGCCTTTTGGTCCAAGCTATAATGTGGCTTTGATCTGGCACAATGTAGAGAAAAGAAGCAGAACCAGGAGTCGGGGAGTACTTTAGACCTCTCTCAAGTCCAATGGACTGGTGGTCCTTCCTGCCACAAGGACTGTGAGCAGAGAAAGTGAGCTGCAGGACAGCCCTGGGACCTACAGGCACCTAGACAAAAAGCAAACCAAAAGAGGGGTATGATAGGGTCTTGAAGCCTCAGCAGGGAGGCCAGGGTCCCTATAGCTCACACTGCTTGGAGAGGCTGGGGAGATAAAGTGCGGCTTTTAGGGGAACCAGCTTCAATAGGTCATAGAGCTGGCCCACATCTCCCCCTGACTGGCATCAACCGTTTCTCATTCAAAGAGAAGTAGTTCACCAAACTCCACATCTTGACTAGCCAGGATGCAGCTGGGGTATCACTGCAGAAACAGAAGTGATGTGGTGTGGTCCTCCAGAACAGCTACCCCATATCAGGTGGTGATGGATGAACCACAAATGCTCTTTCAAGGCACTCGGCTCTGACAGAAACTACCCAGGACCTGGATGCTGGTTCCAGCTGCCTACCTCCAGCAAACACTGCTGTGATATGGAGATTCCCATCTCAACTGGAGGACCCTGGTGTCCACAGTACTTCAGAAGTGGCAGATGGAAATTAATTATTTGTATCTCTGTGGAGCCCCCAAATAAAGAAATGTCTGGGATGATTCTCTCAGCCCCAAGTAGCACCAGGCAGGGATGGCTGGGAGGAATGTGAGACAAACTGTGATTCATACTTGTCCAGTCTGATTTGAGTCTGAATCATCTCTCTTGCCTTCTCACGAGGAAATGATCTGATGAACACTGGCCTGTTATGGCTGGAGATCCTTTTCCTGAACCACATACACCTTGAAGTCATTGCACAAAATTTTAGTTATTGGTCATTTGTGGACTGGTCTCAAAGGCAGATGAGGTCTTCACAACCTCATCCAAGTTGTCTCCCCTCCAGACAGCCAGCTTCTCCACCAACACAGATGTGTGATGAGATGTCTCCACTTGGGGCAGAAGGGCTGGGCAGTGGCCAAATCACCCTTCTGTGTCTGGGAAATCCAAAGGTGGGTTTCTTGCTCCTGGACTTGCCCCTTCTCTTGCCAGGCTTTAGGATGTGTTGTGCTTGACTGCCAGCCCTTGGCTCCCCATCAGCACTTTGAGACCTCTCTCCAGGCTAGTAAGCAAGATATGGTCTGGGTGGGAGGATCTCTGCTCTTCTATCCCCTGACATTGCCACCCCATCATATGACTTCACCTCTGTGCCTGGGATGCTCTTCCTGCTCCATCCACGCCATCTCAGGGCACCTTTTGTCCTACCCCGCCTCCACCCACCTGATCCCAGCAGCTCAAGGGGTGCCCCATACCTCTTGCTGAGGTTTGTGTTCCCCCTGCACTACCAGGAGGGGATTGTCAAAGGTGCCTGGCTAGGCTCGGGGGATTAAAGAGACTTTGTTTCAAAAGCATTTTAAGCAGTGAATAAAAAACAACTTGACAGCTCTGCTGCAGGCAGATTGGGCTGAAGGTAGAAGACGGAGGGAAATTTTCCATGACAGAGGTGTGCTCCTGGCCTAGGGGGAGGGAAAAGGCTATTATGGCTGGAGTGAATGAAATTGCTGCTGGCAGGAGCATTTAGCAGAGGAAAAGAGAGTGGGTAACGAGCTAGTAAGGTGGGATTTTAACAGTCTGCTTGGACTTGCAGCTGATAGGTCTGGTAGTTGTAAGAGAAGAGCAAGTGGACAAGGAAAAAGGAAACTTTGCAGTGAAGTCCTTGCGTGGGAGCCCTGGTGTGAAGCATCTGGTCCACTTGGGCATCAGTTCTGTGATTTCACTGGAAAACACATGCCTCAGCAGGTTTGGGTGGCTAGCTGGAGCTGTGGTGTAGACAGGGTCTGTGCAGCAGGAATGCCCCTCGCATGGCAGCTGGCAAGCACTGGGGCAGAAGCAGGACTTCCCCATGTGGCAAGGGCTCAGGCTAACCTGGGGTGTCAGGGAGAGCAAAATAGTGTGGGAATGCACAGAACACTCCTGCTGCAGTGCTCCTGTCCAGGCTCAGTTTTCCTGCCTGTTCCTGTCCTGTTCTTGTGATCCTCAGATGGACTTGCAAAAACTTCTGGCAGGCCCTGTGGGCCAGATTCTCCCATGGACCTGGCTGCCTATTTAAATGGTGAAAGCATCAGTGTTTATGGGTTGAGGCCATAAAGGAGCCTTGCAGAATAACCCTGCAGGACACTGAGCTTTCACCACCTAGCACGCATCCTCTGAACAAAATGTAGTCAGTGTGTGTCAGCATTTTGGTGGGAAGGGACAACTTTTACGGAGAAAGGGAGGTAGCTGGAAAGCAGGAAACCGAGGTTTCTTGTGAAGATCTGCTCTTGCAGGGGTTATCCTCAGTAATTTTATGTGATGGTTTCTTCCACTGTCTCTGAGTGTTGCATCTTGAATCCTTTGAGGCTAGAAGGATGGTGAGAGGACAGTCAAGGCTGTGCCCTGCTTGGAGCAGATCGTTGGTAGAGCATGTTCCTCGAGAAGGGTTTTTTGGTGTGGTTGTATTACAGCGGTATTAACAGCCCTTTCGGCTCTCTGGACTATTTAATATTGCTTTATGAAAATTAATCTATAAGCGTTCCTTATTAACCCCATACATGACCCATGCTTTGCTCTTTTTAGGGTGTTGAAGCCACCAGGCAGAACAGCTGAGTCACCAGCTCAGCCTGGCCCTTGTACTTGACCTTTTCTTAGGCTTGGGTTTTAGCCATGAGGTACAGACCTGGGGCAGGAATTGTTTAATGGTGGGGGTTTTTTTTTGTTTGGTTATTTTGTTCCAGGAAAAGGGAACACTAAATATTTACCCCAAATATTGAGATTTGTCTTGAACAACAACAACAACAAAAAGGCACCAAAAGAGAAGCCAAGCCTCCAAAACTCCAAAACAGATTTTG
Organism: Ceryle rudis; assembly: GCA_033439905.1. Classification (NCBI taxonomy): domain Eukaryota; kingdom Metazoa; phylum Chordata; class Aves; order Coraciiformes; family Cerylidae; genus Ceryle; species Ceryle rudis. The sequence goes on along the minus strand of JAAGNO010004658.1, from coordinate 4,072 downwards.
CCCCTGAATCATGGTTTTCCATAGCTAAAGTCCCTTAGAATCTTTTTGTTTTCTTTCAAGTATAAAGAAATATGTTTCTGTTAAGATTATTAATTTTGGTGACAACAAAAAAGAAAGTTGTTGTTCCCCCCCTCCTTTATTTCTCTAGGAATAAAAGAAAACTTCATGATTTTGATATCAAAATTAATTAGCAGGAGAAAATCTGGACTGATTGTAGTGGGGGAAAAAAAACCCCACAGCTTCCCAACAAAGGTGAAGAACAGTTTGCAAATTTCTTCCTTTGGGATTTTTTTTTTCCCCTGATGTTCCTCAGTTTGGTAAATGCTTTACCTATACTTTTTGTGAAGAAAATATTTTGCCTGGACCTTGCTGCACAATTACCCACAAATACATTAGTGACTCAAAGAGTTAGTTCTCAGGAAGAAGAGGTAGTCACCTCATCATCGTGTACTGACCTTTTATGTGAGCAACACAGTTCACCTTCTGGTGGCAAAGCCTTCCCATCATAGAGAATAGCTGTGGTGAGAGAGTGTCTCAAGGTTCTTCTGAGGATCTCCATCTGGGAGTTTGGAACATGGATGAGTTCAGACAGGCACGTGCTGTGGGTGGTACTCGTGCAGCTTTCAGCCAAGGAGGTCACCAAATGTTTGGTTGTTAGAAAGTGATGGGGTATTTCAGGGCCATGCTAAGAGCACCAGCAGCAGGTCATGTATCATTGAAGCATCCTCCAGAGGCCACTGCTGGCTCTGAGGCTGGAGGATGCTTTGAACTTCTCACTGCAGCAGTCCTTGGGAGAGGAACCAGAGAGGTCCTCACTCCCAGGGCTCCCACCCCCTCTTCTTCCTTGCACATCCCAGGGGTGGCTTCATCACTAAGAGGACTGCTCTGCAAAGAGGGATTCTCCAAGCGTAGCTCAGCCCAGTGCAGATATCTAGGCTACTGTTTCACCCAAGATGGGGCAAAAACACTGGCATGGCCGCATTAAGGAATGTGAACGTCCCACCAAGTTACCCACATATGGTTTAGCAGAAGATTGTTTTGGGGCAAGCAAATGCATGTTTGTCTACCTTATGTGGTTGCAAAAAAGCAGCTTGGAAATGTGTCCTGGGTACACGAGGTGCTTGAAATAGCAGCTCTCTGACGGTGCCCAGTCCTGTTTCTCTGCAGCGGGGCACGCTGGCCCATGCTGTGAAGTGATTTGTGTGTGCAACATTTCTAAAGGAGGCTGTGGCTCTAGTGCAAAACGGTTTGGGGGCTGGAGGTAAAAGAGCAGTTAAAATGGCTCTGCATACTTAGTTAGGGTGAACCGATGCAGAAGGCAGCAGATGCTGGCAAAACATACAGGCACTTACCAGCTGTGATATATTCCCTCCTCCTCACCTCATTTTAGAGAGAGATACAGCTCGCATGTGTTTGGTAGCCGTCTTTATTACCATCTTCCACCTTTTTATAAAAGATCAGGGCCAGGAAGAGCACCCTGAGCGATAAAGTGTACGTGGGAATTTGAGTCTGTTTTGACCTTCCTTATTCAAGGGTAAAACACAGTTTGTTTCCTGCCTGCCTCCGGCTCACTGTTTTATCCGTGTCTCAGAACTAGTTTGACATCTGGGTCCTAACCCAGAGAAGTTGAGAGCAATTTGAAGGGCTCCATCAGCTTTAAAGTAACTACTCACCAGCTGGAGTCTCAGCCAGTCTGCAACCTGAGACAGGGACAGGGCTTCTCCCACTGCATGTAAAAAGACATGAGATCAGGGCCTTGGACTATAAACACTTCACACTGTTGGGTCTTTGTACCCCATTGTCTAGATGAGATGTCTCTTCCTTTGTTAGGTGTGATCTCAGGTGCAGGCAGCTCCAGATTCAGCCATACTGTTGGGTTTTCTTTTTCATCTCCTTTTCTGATGTTTAGATTGATTAAAAAAAAAAGAGGAGAAATTGAGTGATAACCAAGGGCTGTTTGATATGATTGAAGGAGAAAAGCTGTTCCTCCTTTGCACTCTGTAACACTTTGCTCCCAAACCCACTCCTGCTACATCAGAAAACATTAAAATCCTTGCATCAACATGAAAACCTCACCAGCTGATGGCTGCAGAGCTGAAGGTTTCCATCTCCCCTAGGGAATAAATTTTCTTTGTGTGTCCTGGAGTGATCTTCAGTGGCTTCCTTCTTGGGTGTCTATCCTGACACGCTTTCCAGTGACTGGAAAAGTTGGATCCTCCGACTGAAATTAACTGGCTGCATCCAGATGCTGTCTCGATTTAAATGCACCCTTTGGGAGAAATAGAAATCTTCCATTCTTTTACCCTCAGCTCTCCCAAGATGAATGAATGATCCCTGCTGTGCCCTTGATTTGTTTCCCTCCCTGAAGATCTGTCTTTTCTGTGGAGAACGACACCTTTCCCTAATACTCCATGTCAACCTTTCTCACCTGCTCTCTCCAGCCAGCGCCTACACTCCTGTTGTTATCCTCATTTGGCAGAAGAGAAACTAAAGCAGTTTACTCCAACAGCAGCTGGTTTATGCCAGGACTGGACCCCACACGGTTCTGTTAGACCCACGCTTCCCTGCCTGAGCATCGGAGAACAAAAAAGCGCCACAAATACCTGCAGAAAAAATAAAGCAAAGGCAAAACCACATGGAGACACAAGCAGGGGCATGAGTGATGGTAGGAAATAACCTGGTCGATGAATTTAAAACCACTAGGAAATGCTTAAAGAAAAGGGCTGGAGGATCTTTTCTGAAAGGCTGTGTGGCTTTTTAGTTTAAAAAAGAAGAGAGGAGGATGATATGACCTGGTTGAGATCATCTACTCGCCTGCATAGAAGAAAACTTCTGTTCTGCTCTGCTATTGGAAATACTTTCAACCAAGTTACAAAGCTGAAAGCTGCAATTTTTACCCTATGGGGGACTTATGGAGGGATCTGCCCCTGTATTAATGGTGTAGGCATTTCCACCTAACTTCTCAGGACACGGGTGTGTAGCTACATGAAAAACTGTGATCTGACTATAAAACTCCTCCCAGCTTGTCCAGCCCACCCTATGCAGTTGCTCCCTTACCTGCTCCAGGCTGGGCTTTACATGGGCTGGCATCTTGGTTAGAGGTGATGCTCAGCAGCATTGAGTGAGGATGGTGTGAAAGCCCAAGGCTTTTTTGGTGTTGATAAAGCAGCCCCCCAGTTTTAGTATTGGCATATGGTGTGGATGGGTGATGGCAGTTCTGCCCAGCCAACTCTCGGAGTGCAGGATGAGATCTGAAGATGAGATCTGAAGATTTCCCTGAAACCCAGCAGGGCTTTCTGCATCATCTGGTGTCTTCCTTCAGCTTTAACGATGATAGAAAAATGATAGAGAGACCTGCAGTGATAGGAAGACCCCTGCTTCCTCTGTCCACCCCCGCAAAATGTCATCCCTGTCCCACTTCCCTTGCTTACCCTGTGGGAGGTACCTGCAGGCAGCCCCGAGCTCTGTGGACCACTTTCCTTTCTCACAGGGGAAAAGAAAAAAACTTTTTCCAGAATTTCTTTCTCAAGAGGTCTCACCAGGCTGCAAAGTAACTAAAATTAGGGACTTGATTTCGGGGAGAAACCCCCGCTGTCTCCGCCGCTGCGTCCCGAGTTCTCTCTGAGCGCTTTTCCCAGGGAAGAAAAAAAAAACCCAACGAAATCTAAGCGGGGGGCGGGGGCCGGCGGGAGGTTACCTGCTCTGCTGCTGAGGGCTGGCTGCGGAACCAAACTCGTCCTGGTCTGGCCGTCGGGACTCGTTTAGCTAAGTTTTTCTTCTCGGAGGAAACATCAGTTATAGAGCAAGCAAAGCGCCCGGGAACGGAGCCGACCGCCTCTCTGGCACCTGGGACCCCCGGAGGACGGACCGCTGGGGGGCATGGCTGCGAAATAAAACCCTGGGGAGAGGCTGGTGGATTTAGCCGTGCGAGTCAGGACCTCTCCCCAGGGGCCTCCTCCTCCTCCCGCCGGGGGAGAGGGGCCGGGGCGGGCCGGGCACCGCACGCCCCTCCGGGGGGGCGGCCGCCCTATATATTGCAAAGCGGCTCGGGACCGACCTTCCCATCGCCGGG
>JAAGNO010004657.1:15850-55755 GCA_033439905.1 Ceryle rudis | reverse complement strand
ACTCATACTGGAAAGGGCAACAGGGTCCTTTCAGCCCCCTGCTGCCCATGCACCCCCCATGCTCAGACCAGCTAGTCACTGAACATCCCAGTTGCCCCAGGCTCCCCAGCACGGGGGACATGATTTAGCCCTCTAACAAAGTAAAGTACTTGGTGCTACACTCCAAGCAATACCATTCAAGGTTTATTACATTGCAAGATGAATAATATACCAGGTGTGACCATGATGCCCAGTGGAAACAGGCAAGAGAAGGCCAGACAAAAGCAGGGTTATGGGGCAGTAGGAGTTAGGCAGGCACAAGGCTCTCAAGGTTTATTCAAACTAACAGCTTTGGCCAGGTTTCTGTGGTTTTTTTTGTTTTGGTTTTTTTTTTTTTTTTAAATAAACATCAAATACAAGCTTCAGGCTGACATAGCACAAAGCTAATGAAACACAGTTAACTGTAAAAATGAAATCATCTGATAAACCTGGAGCAGGGAAGACCTTGGCAGCCACTGCATGTCAGGTTTCAGTAGGACTTCCAGTGGGAGCATCTCCTGGTTTCCATGGCTGTCTGCTGAAGGCAGCTGGCCCCAAGTGCCAGGCCAGGAACAGCCCCTGGGAGCCCCGAGGAGCTGGCAAGTGCTACCAGCAGCACCTTGAGATCAGACCAATAATCCCACCAGCACCTCCAGGGACACACTGCTCCCCAGCACCACTGCCCCAGGACTTGTTACTATGCATGGAAACACAAGCACAGCCACATCATCACCTATTCATGTTCTGCCTGCTGCCACCCAGTACATTCATGCCATGGCTTAAACTTTTGCCAGAAAGAAAAAAAAAAAGTTTGAGACAAAAATGTGACAGGTTATGCCCACATTTTTCATGGCTACCTGCATGGCCTGTGGGCCAGGGGTTATCCAGTCCACCTGAGGCTGCTGCATGCTGTAGTTTTAGTTTGAACCTTGACTACATATGAAAAGAATGCAAAGGGTGGTTTTAACATGCACATTTTAATGAAGCAAAAATTACTATTTAATAAGTTATGATACAATTTTACAATCCTGCATTTTATTCCAGTTTATTTTGGTTTTACTTCCTAGTTTAGAATGTAGTGAGCATTTCACATTAAGGCACAAAAAAAGCACAGTAAAAAAAGCACAACCTTCCTTTATTTCCCCAATGACCGTGCTGGAGAGTAGTGCATCCACACATAACTACAGAACTGTAAGCATGAACTTCTCCCTAGGACAGACTCTGACATTTCAACAGGTTTTCAACAAATCCTACTTTCTAATCACAGAGTTAAAGCTCATTTGGAGAGTTTACTAAAACCCCAGCAGCTGTCAGCAATTCAGATACACACTTAGGAAGTGGCATGGAGTAATCCAGGACAAACAGACAAGTTACAATGGAAGTTTTCACTCCTTGACCCTCAGCCGGAATGCCTTTTGCAGCATGAAGGAGATTTCAGGAGAGATGAGCATGCTTCAGGCATGTCCTCAGACTGAGATATAATAAAATGACTTGCCCCAGAGAGAGGCTTGTTGATTGGTATTGCTATTACTGGTAAATCTGCACACCCACCCTCCCTCCTGCCCTATACCTGGCTACAGATGTGGGGTTCCATCCCCAGACGGGCTTCTTTGTGCCATTATCAGCTCCTCACCTGGCCTGCAGCCAACTGATGATCATCTCAATACACTGCTGTGCTCTGACCCACATCAATTTTGGGTCATGCAGGTGACAGCTATGCCTGGCTCCACAAGTTTAGGGGCTTTACTTAGCCCAGCATTGCTCTTAAAACAAAGTGTGGGGAGTTAGCTGTAGTTACAGAAATCTCACCAGAATCCCAAGCTAATTAAACCCCACAGTGCCTGCCTAGATTTACAAAGCATTAACACAGAAAGGCTGAAAGCTTCCAGGAAGTAATTTTCAGTCTGCTTTTGGTTTGCTATAAAATATAAACTTTTCCTAAATGTAAACCATTAGCAAAGCATTTTCAGAAACATTTCAAATTTGAGTGTGAAAGCCACTTTTTATAATGTTAACTGTTAAAATTTATCAAGTATACAAAGGCACCTATTATAGTACCAGTTTTACCTCATTTCTTTACAGAAAAGAATTTGAACTGGGGACAGCCCAAGTCATATTCCATAACTAAAATGTAAAGTCTCCAGTCAAATAAAATCAGTAGTTAAGATACCCAATTACAAAGACAAATTCCAGTTTTCCATTAACAGCTAAAGTCTTTAACATCTGCAAGGGAGATTAGCATCTAGTTATCCACATGATTCTCCAGACATTAACAGTGACCCAGAAAGCACTGCAAAGGTACAATTTGAGGAGGACGTTAAATAGATTGACATTAGGTTGATAAGTGGAATAGAGGTGAAATGCTTTTAAAAAATAAAGTTACATAGTTTATTTCTGACAGTATTGAAATGTGAGCCGTGTGTATCTAGATACTGCATTTTGCAACAGGACTGCACCCAGGATAACTCTACATCTGATTTGCAAACACAAAAGTCAACTCCGATGCTTGGTGAGTTTAAGGAACAGTAACATGGAAAGGACTCCCGGGGATATGTTCATCACCCCATTTCACTGCCAGAACATAGTCACCCCTTTCCTTGACGACATACGTTACATTGTACTGATGGCTGCCCAAATGCTTGATGGATACCTCTTCGCACGGTATTGTAGGCCCATGGACACCAACTAACAACATATTTGAACCTATATAGCAAAACAACAGATTGTTAGCATTCCTAAGCTTAAACAAACAAGCATGGTTTTACCATCATGTATTAGCTCTGGAACATGAGAATTTTGTTCTTTTAATTCACAGAGCGGTGGTCTGAGGTATGGCTAAACTAATTTGGTATAAGAAGGAATTTTAGTTTAAAAAGCATTCAGCCTCATAGAGGTGCGGGTTTACCTGTGCATTTTGACAGACCTGACAGGCTACCACTGTGTAAGTAGAGCACAGGAGACACTAACTGCTCATGAAAGCAAGCAGGCATGCCTTTCAAGTACTTTGCTAGAAGTTAATAGCAAAGGCCAGTGAACATGGCTGGCCTGTAATCCACCCACTGCAGAGCTCCCAGGGGATCATGAGGGGCCCTCAAGGCTTTAGGGAAACACCTCGCATTACATGCTACAATGCATCACAAGAGTTGCTTAAGTTCAGCAACATGTTTGCTCTTATGCCATAACTCTGTGGCTTCTTTCAGGTAACATCTGTCTCAGAGAAAGCCATCTGGGGAGAAACTGGCATCTTTACACTCTTTACATTAGGACTGATTTGGTGAGCAGCATGGAGTATTTAGAGTTTTTCTTTAGAACTATATCATCACCTCAAGCTCTGAATTTTAACTTTGCAAGTTGGTTTGGGGCAAAAAGTGTACAGGTAAACAACCCTGACATCCATCTGGTTCTTGTACCCATACCTGCTTTGCTGCAGTCCACGGAGAAGGAGCTTTTCTGACCCACAAAAGCCTTTGAGAGTCCTGCTCCCCGGGAAACCACTTTGCTAGCATCCGAGGTGGATTTGGGAATGGCACTATAGCACGTTTCGGTCGATGACCTTGTCACAGACTCTACCAGGATGGAGGAAGTTTCGTTGGTGCTGCCTGGGCTAACCAGTCGCTGTCCTGGAAACAGAAAAGGTTTCAGCCCTTTAGATTCACCTTATTTGAAAGACATTTAAAGGAGGTTTTGAAACCCTCCTAATCACTAGCATGCATTCTGCATTTGAAAATGCATTTTCAGAGAGAAGCAATTTTCTACTTGAGATTTTAAGCTGACATCTTCCAGCAATGCTGGCAACAATCCTATCCCAGAGCCCTTGAGTGGTTAAAGGACCACCGGAATTTCAGAATTCATTAAGCAAAGCTGGCTGCTTGAAAAGAGTTAATTGTGCTCCAATCACCAAATGCCAAAAATGACTCTAGTTGGTAGAAAAGCAGGTGCAATTTTGCAATAACCCATTTTGAAAGCAGAGCATGTCCCAGCCCAGGGGCGTGCAGTCCCTGCTATCCACTCCCAAGAACACCACTGCACCACAGGCACCAGGAGAGGGTTCACTTTCTCAGGGGTAACAGTAGAGATGAACTCCAGCCTGTGCTTAAACACAGCACTGAAGCGAGAAAGAGCTTCCTAAAAGCCTCCCAGACATTAGCAACTTTTGGTTAGGTGACACCTGCACCAAAATGCAACAAAAAAGGACATTTCTTATGCTACAGGTGACCAGGTTTCAGGCTTTGTCAGGCAAATGGGTAAATGTCATATTTCCCCACTGCCAGTGACCCTAGTGCTAGGTCACCATTTAATATTCCACTACAGAGCTGTTTTACAGCCCTCCAATGAGTAAAGCTAGCAAGCTTCATGACTATCACTCCTTCAGCCTTTCCTGAGATTCCTCACCCAGGCTTTAGGGAGGAGTATTTTGCTTCTCCTATTTTACTTCGGCTTTTTTTGCCACCGAGACCTGAATGCTGCACTATCTCAGTGACATATTTGCTGAATGACACCAACTACTTCAGGCACACAGTAAAATACTGGTTAGCTTTTTACCTGTAACCTTTGCCTTGAAGGGGCTGCCCACTATGTGGTTTGGTCCACCATATTTAATTCCAATTAAATAGTTTCCTGGAGCCATGGGTGTGTACATAACTTTGTAACCTTCTGGAGTTTCCTGGCAGTCCATTTTCACCTTTGATGGCCCTTCAATTGTAACAGAGAGGGTACCTGGACCAGCCTTGGTTGTGTTAATGAAAAACTCCGACTGCAATCCTAGAAAGATGTAGCACAGTAAGACACACTCTTCCTCACACCCAGTGTTACAAATGCATCCTGTTATCAAAAAGGAATGGATAATTCTGTGCAAGATGAGGCTGCAGGCAGGGAGGGGCAGTGTGCCTCTGCCCAGCATCCTCGCACAGGCCAGCCCCCACTGAGATCTCTGCACCCCAGCACTCTCCCCACTGGCACCCAGGCTCCCTCCTCTGCTCACATTGTGTGACTGCCGGGTGGGCAGGAAAAGGAGTCATGAGAGCTCCTTTAGGGCCAAAATGTAATGATTTTGGCATCAAAATACTGGCTTAGTGAGAAAATTCAGAACAAGAGCCTTTCTGTTGGGCATCAGAGCCCACACAGACACAGCTTCCTGCAGGGCTAAGCTCAGCGCCATCTCACTGCTCAGACCATAAAACAGCAGCAAAGAATCCACAAGAAAGCAAGAGAGGTGAGGGGCAGGCAATGTCCTGGACAAAAGCTTGTTTAATTACAGCATCTGGTTAACATGGCTGAATTATTGCTGCTAACACTAAGCCAATGACATAACGCCAGCAACACAACTAAAAAATAAGCATGACTTTCAGCCCCCAAATGATACAGCATCAAACTCTGTCTTCAAATATTTATGATCTTTGGGCTGTTGTATCAAACACTGCTAAGAATGGGATAAAGAACTCGAGCTCAGTCAAAATCAAGATGGTTACAGGGAAGTTTATTACAGCCACGACTGAAGCATTCAACTGTTGTGATAAGCTAGGGAGAAGTTTCTGGCCTTTCCACACAAGAGACTGCTGTGTCACAATGCTGTAACAACTCGGCTCACACAGGGGATTGTGCCATCCTCTAGTGCTTCAGCAGCAAGTCTCACCAGCACTGCCTGCCTAAGAGGTAAGGCCCGCAGCTTGCAACATGCACTGCTCAACCAGAGGAAAATTCATTTCCAAAGCCAGCATGGTTCACAGCTTCTCAATGAAGAGTTCTTGCTCTGAAGTCACTGCTTTTTCCCTGTGCCCCAAATGAAGGCTCACATTGTTGGAAGCTGCAAACACATCCCCCTCCTGGGAGGATGTTTCAGGTGCTCAGCCACTGGCTATTGAAACCTCTACACTAGGTCATTGTTTGAAAACACTGCTGAGCAGCTCCCAGGGCACTGAGCTTTTGGCAGCGGACAAGATTCAACAAGGGGGCACAGAGTAATTTTGCTGAAGTTAAAAAGTTTATTTAGATTAAAAACAACCCCAAGCACCTTTATAAATGGAAAAAACCTCCCCTGTTCCTGATGCATCAGTGGCTAGTATTAATGAGTGCTTTTGTTTCCACCTATTAAAGCAGCACAGGCTATAATATCTTTATTTTACATAGTACAGCCATGTTTCCAAAACCAATTTCTTGGTTTCTCCAGGACAGCAGAAGGACACAGAAGCTTTGACTAAACTGCAGGGGTTTTTTTCCGGTTTGCTCCACCCACCCCACTCCAAGGAGAGAAAGAAGGTATGAAATGCAATCCACAAAAGACAGCAGTAGATAGAAGAAGTGGACCTAGTTACCTTGCATAATAAAAAAAAAAATAAAAAAAAAATCAGTTTTACTCTGCTGTTCCCCTGCGTGCATGGCCCAAGAAAGGACACAATTAAACAAACCAACCTGGAATGTTTTCACATACTTTCTTACTAAGGCTATAAGTCATATATTTACAAAAAAAACCCAAAGCAACCCAAAACACAACAACCCTAAACCCTACATTCTTGAGTTGAGAACTATCAGATGGGACAGCCACAGCAGATAGCCAGGTGTCAGATTTCCAAGATAAGTCAGCTGTATCTGAAGGATGTATAGCATACCGCAAACAGAACAAACCACCACGCTCCCTGGAGTTTACACACCAAATTACATTTAACTTGAAATTTCTTAGAGGTGCAAGCACTGAAGAAAAGGTAGCTAGGTACACCCTCATACCCATTTAACTAACAGGAGTATGAAAGTTAAACAAGATTCCTTCAGCTAGGCCACCAACTCAGTACCTGTATTCCTCAAAGCCTCCAGCCTTTGCAGCCATGTTCACATATGGGAGTCAAAGCACCTCTGGAGCTCCGAGGGACCAGTGACATGGGGCTAAGCAGTCATAGCCCAGCTGCTAACTAGTTCAAGTGAACTTGTGCTGCAGTTGCTAGTTTACAGAGGTTTTAAGTTCATTAAGGCTCAGTATAGCCTACAGACTCACTAATCAATGGTTGTAAGACTTGAGGAGCATGCAAGAATGCTAAGTTAGCCTGTGCCCAGGTCAGCAGAGAATGTGGGTTAGTTCAGCTGCCTTAGCAGGGAAAGTCACGTAAAAAAGCACCTAGGAACAGCTTCTATCTCTCAGAAAGGTGGAGTGCAAACAGGTCTGTATTGGGGCTATAAAAGAAGGGTTACCCGTGGTACCGCTCTCCAGGCCGGATCCGTATGCAGTGACGAGTGCGGGATTGCCTGCCTGCCCGGGCTCGCCAACACGCACTTTGAAAGGGCTGCCCACAACGTGGCTTCCATTGAACTTCACGTCAATTGAGTGGATGCCGTTTTCATGGGGAATGAACCGAACAGCATACTTATCTGCAAGGGAGAATTGGCTTTTCTGATACATCACAGATAACAATAAATCAGCAAAACAGCAGTCACACCCAACACAGAGCTAGTTTGCAACCCAAGCAAGGCTTTTGTAACATTTCCATGTATCGTGGTCTCAGTTTAAACAAACTTGGCTACACAAGCTGCTACACCCATATTTACGTAGGAAAATGCTGTATTTATCACAGGAGGTGCCATGGGTTGCATTTTCACCTAATCTCAGCTGTCATCTAGTCTACATGTGGAGTTTTAGGGTTATTTCCCTCACATGTGCACTAAACATGACAGCTTAATCACAGGCCAGCCTGTCAGGGGCCGAGGGCACAGTGCAGAGAAGAAAAAGCAGCTGGTAAGAGCTTGTCAAATCTTACCAACAGGCTGAGTGTGCTGCTCTGACAACACAGGCCCCACACCTCCACTCAATAAAGTCATTTAGCAATTTGCTGATACTTAACATTTTTGATTGCCTGTTAAACCAGGAGAGACTGATCTTTCCCAGAAGGACAGCTGCTGTCTGTCCATAGTACAGAACGTAACTCATTCAGACTTCAAGTGAAAAAGAACAGCTCACTGCTGAAACAGGTGTTGAGCTTTCTGTAACGTTTGCATATATTCAGCTTTCTTGATGTTTTGTATGAAGAAGTGAGTGCGAGTTAAAAATAGACTATTAGTCAAAGACTGAAACCTAGCTTTGAAAAATAAAGACTTTACCATGGCTAAATTCAACAACCACATCATATTTCAATTTATGACTAACATCACTGTACCTTCACTGGCAAGCCAACCTGTACCTTACATGAGTTAGGGCTCAGTTATTTCATGAGCCATCTAGGAAGAGCGTGGACATAACCCAAATCACACAACTCTTGACAACAAGTCATTCTCCAAGCAAGGTTACGCTGTTCACAAGCCAGAGGGACTAAACCCCCTCACTATGGCAGTGAGTGTGTTTTAGAGGTCACACAGTTTGTTTTGACCCATGTAAAGTGGTGCTCACCTGGCTCCAGCTCAGACACGTGGCACTCTTCTACAGCTCCGGAGGGGCTGTGGACTTTAGCATCGATCTTGCCCTTTGCCCCATTCAGCCTTATAGCAAAGGATGCTGGCTGATTAACTTTTAATCCAGACTCCTGAGAATGCAACAGTCATATTATCAAATTTAAGCTACTTGTTTCAGAAAACACAAGATTTGTGGAAAATAACCACATCAGTGTTGGGTTTTTTCAAGATTTCAGCAAAACCCATAAAACTGTGACTTGCATTAAGTCTCAAATCAGAAGCTCTATCCCTCTTAAGGAGTGGCTGATTTAGGCATCACCCATGTTGGCTGGGCTGCTTTTTCCCATGGTAATGGGCTGTTTTTGGAAGACAGACTACCACCCAATCAAGCAGAGGCAGGTTTACAAGACAAGTCAATCCTTTATCACTGAGGTGAGGCCCCAGTACCCAGGCACTTGGTATAAAAGGTATTTAAGCTATAGCTCCGTTTTCAGCCTGTTTATTCACTCCAGATTCATGCAGGGGAGAGGCCTCTGATAATCCAGTTGTCTGAAACAGTAATATGCATGTTTGTATTTGCCACAAGAGGCTGCATTTAAAATGCCACCACAAAGACATCTTACCATGAGAAAGAAAGTACTTTAAAACACAAAAACAGATGTTGCTGTGCTGTCAGGCCATCAGCAGAAGGCAAGACAGCTCAGCATCCATGCTGCAACAGTCTTCAACCAGAGCAGCCCACGCAGCCATCCCACAGCAATATTTTATGCTGAACATATTTTACCTGACTTTGTTTTCAACTAAATCCTGAAGAGGGAAATAAATACAACTGAGTAGAACTGAGGTACAAAGTATAAAGCAAGTCCCTGGTACGGGGGAGAGGCAGATGCTACACACTGCGCGCCGTTACCAAATACTCAGCTTTATCTACCTCTCCAGGACTTAATTGAAGCGAGTATTCCTGTCAAAGAGTCTTTAAATGAAACACAAGAGAAACATCAATACCACAGCGACCAATTAACGCCCTTGTAACTCCTGGTTAGAAGAGATACTATCAGATCAGGCTGTCGTGATTCGTTTACTCAGCCAAGGTGGAGGAGTCTTGCAGCCCAGGCAAACTCCTGGAGACCACAGCTGGGACATCCCCCCAGAAATGCCTAAACTGAAGTACTAATAGCTTATGACTACTCAACAAGGACTGCTGTACAGTGTATTATTTAGATGCATATTCTCAGTCTCCCATCCAAGTTTCTGGCTTTGGAGATTTAGGTCAGGCCTTTAATGTTACTTGTATTTTAATGCATGTAACCACACACAAAAATGATAGGGTGAGGTTACCAGATGACCTCAGAACAACTACAGAGCTGTGATTCACTCTGGTTTCCTACTGTTCATGAATCATCTGAACTGCAACTATGTGGTTTCATGACATCAGCCAGAACAAATCTGCACTCTGACCTCACGGCAGGGTCCCCTCCATCGGCCCATGTGAATGCTCCAAGGCTGCAGCAAAGTGCCAACCACCACAAAGTCCTACACTGCCTCGCCCATGGAAGCCCAGCTCTTCAGCCCACATGCCAACCAACTAACCTGGTACCAGCATCATCACTGGTGGTTCACATTCTTGTTTCAGTTCTCTTTGGCCTTCCTCTAGCTAATGGGGTGGAAAGCAAGTTTTGGCTCCTCCAATTCTATTTCTAGAGCCTCTTATTCTTAATTCCTAAGCGTTACCACCTGTTAATACACTCAGTTGAACCTTTTGCCTTCAAATTCTGGCTACGCAGAGCTGAGACAGCTCTGTTGGACCAAGTTACCAAGGGGCCAGCTACCAAAAACCTTTCTCTGGCTACAAGCTGAGCTTAAAAACAAGCACCAACCAAGGCAAGGCTACTACTAAGAAGAGCAGACAAGCATTTTTGGTCTTGGAGAACAAGGACGGAATCAGTCTGTGTGGCAAGTTGCAGAGATGTTTCCTTATGTCTCACCTGAAGGCTAGTGACAGTGAGCCTGCGAGCATCATCAGAGGGGGCAATGATGGGAACCAGGTATGGACTATCAGGAATGTGCTCATCGTTGAACTTTATGGACACCTCATAGTTGCCTGCAGGGAGAAGGGGGGGGGAAAAAAAAAAAAAGCAGTGAGTAATTTCTCTGGAAGAAGCATTCAGTGTTATTTCAGTATGATTGGGGGTCTTGGTACGTACCTGGCTCTTGAACTATGTATGATACCCCACAAGATCCATCTTTATGGTCCTCAAAGGCAATTTCTGCCTTGCTTGGGCCTTCTACAGCAATAGATAGTCCTCCAGCTCCAGCTTCCCGTGTCCATATACTGAACTCAGCTGTTGAAGCACGAGAGTACACACAAGAATAAGCTTGCTGCCACTGGGTTGCAGCTTCTTCTTAACAGACTGTGCAACACATACTCATCTGGATGAGGAATGATACCTCGTCCCATCATCCTGGGTGATAACACCTTACAGTTTCTCCCAGAGGCTCCTATTAGCCTCAAGTTAGCCTGTCAGCCCTGTGTAACACACCTTACAGCCTCAAGCTCATCCTGGGAAAGTATTCAGTTCCCAAAACATGGTTTTCCAGACTTTTCCATCTGCATGATACAAAAATACTATTTCTCCATGGTTCTCCACTGACCAACCCTGGCTTAGGGCAACCCTACACTAAGCTCTGCTCAAGCTCTCAAAGGAGAGCCCAACAGAAACCAAAGCACTGTGCTGCAGACCTGCACACAGCAGGCACTGGAGCCTCATGAGAGCAGAGGACTTACCTGGGACACCTGTCTCTCCACGCTCCAGTCCTGGGCCTCCAGCTCTCACTTTATGGGCTCCTCCCTCGCCCAGTGGCCCCACAGTGAACTGGAAGGGGCTGCCTGGCACCGGCTGCCCTCTGTATTTGACATCCACAGTGTGGACCCCCATTTCTTGTGGCACAAAGCGGACGCAATAGGTGTTTTTATCAGCTTCTACGATTTCAGCATCAAAGTTTCTTCCAGAGGGACTAGTTACCTGGGCTGTCATATCCCCACAATCAATTTCTACCAAGAAGGGAGTAAAGGAGAAAAAAAAAAAAAAAAAAAAAGGGCAGATTAAAAAGTGAGAAAGGTGTTCAGTATTTTGTTTTTGGAAGCAGGACCTGCATGCAAATGATTACACAGAACAAGTGTCAGAAGAGGCACAGGGGTGCCAGCCTGTCACTCAGCCAGATGCATGCTGCTGAGCAGCAAGCCCAACCAGTTATGGCTCACGAGGTGCTATGGAGACAGATAGAGAGGCTGGATAAGCACAGCCATCCAAGATAGGCCTAAGTGACTCACATTTGCCAGACAGCAATACAAACACTTCACAGCCAACAGGATGATCTTAAAACCCTGGAGAGAGGGTGAGCTGTGCAGCCTGTTCTCCAGTTTGCTATACACAGAATGCCTGGAAGGCCTTAATCTATTTCTCCATATGTCAATCATGGTTACACTTATTTTTAGCTGTTCAAAGAGATCACCCTACCAGTGTTTCTTCCCTAAACTATCCTAACATGAGGATCTCTCAACAACACTGAAGTTCCTATTTCCACAGCTTCAGGTACCTCCATGCTACACAAGTGCAAGTTATGGCTATGGGGGTAAAAGGTTGTTGCTTACCTGGAATTTTTAGGTTCAGATCACATATGCTTCCTACTGTTGCAACAGATGGAGCCCGTCTTGTTCGTGTGATGCTCTCCTTAACTCTTCCTTCACCACTTATCTTCACAGTAAATGGGCTGCCTGAAAGTACCACAGCAAGTCATTCCTCATTTGTTTATTACATACTGCATCAAGGTGAGTATCCTCTGACTTGTAGGGGATCAGAGGGGAAGCTTTAGAGCCAGCTAACAGTCAGGTCCAAGTGAAATATACCCATGTAACCAGAAGAGTTTTGGATGCTTGCTGCTTGTGGGGGGTACTAGTAGCACCTCTCTGAATTTTTGGGACTTATGGTCTGAGCCAGACCATACAATGCACCCGCAGTTCCAGTGCACTGGCTACCTAGGTAAAACTTCTGTTGACCTAAGCAAAGAGTTGGCCAACGCCTCTGCTTACCTGGAATATGTTCATCTGCAAATTTAGTGGACACAATGTACACACCAGGTACAGTTGGAAAATAGGACACTTTGCAAGTTCCATCTTCTAGGTCTTCAGTTTGGATATCTACCTTGCTGGGTCCTTCAACTGCCAGTGAGATCCCACCATAACCTACAATACAGCAAAGTTAGCCTCAGTTTTCCACAGTGCTATTACAAGTTTAACATAAAATAGTCCAAACTCAGCAGTAGTTAGTTGGTAAGTTTGCATCTTAATGGGCACAGGGGAATTGCCTGATGCCTTAATGATATTTTTTTGTAGTCCTAATCAGTCAGATATTCAAGGCACAGTGTGCATTCAGTTCCTAAAATTCTCTGACCATATCCCTTTTATATTGTTAATGTTGAAAATTTATCTTTAAAAGACTGTGGCCAGAGCTACACATTAAACCAATAGGGAAATATCTTCCTCATTCCCTTCTTGCTGTACATACTTATGCTATAACCAGCACCCCCAAATGAAAGAAAAGCTTCATCACTGCCTCAATGACAGTCCCTACTGGCTGTTCCAGAAGACATCAGCCACAACAACAGAAGGTATTTCAGAATTTAATAGCATTGTCTGTAGTTAATAACTAACAATGACCATTCATGCTTAAAACAGTATTCGCATCTGCTTTTTTGTGGCTTGTGACCTGGCATTCGCACACTGAAGGAGACAATGCTCTCCTTTAGAAAGGATACATCTCGCAGCACCTAGCAGTCCCTTTGCAATGGAACTAACCTGCGTCTCTTGTGTCTACAACGAAGTCACACATTTCAAATGTTCGTCCTTCTACCAAGCCACGTCCAAAAACTCTCGCTCGTCTGGCATCTCCTATCTCAGACTGGACCACCATGATTGTTACAGGGCTGTTTGGAACATGGCTCCCATTTTTCTTGATGCTAACTAGATGTTCTCCCACTTCCCGTGGAATGAATGAGATGCCTACACAGTAGGGAAACATGACAATTTTATTTACTTTTTATGCAACGATACTTGCTTTAAATGCCTTAATCACATCAAGAAGTCAAATACTGAGAGCACACTCTCTTTGCAGATGTTGGAGGTGTTCAAATAGGCCAGAATTCCATTTGCATATGCTGACAAAAAGCACTTCAATCAGAGCCTAGCACTTTACATGAAAGCTAACACAAAAGGTCATTCTTCATACTCTCTTTGGCCAACTGTACCAAACAATATCAACCATTTGGTCTGACAGTTTTCTTCCAGGAAGGAGCAGAGATGTCAATCATTCTACATA
This sequence comes from Ceryle rudis, assembly GCA_033439905.1. Taxonomy (NCBI): domain Eukaryota; kingdom Metazoa; phylum Chordata; class Aves; order Coraciiformes; family Cerylidae; genus Ceryle; species Ceryle rudis. Next base: position 41,992 of record JAAGNO010004657.1, on the reverse strand, counting down.
CCAAAGCAAACTATACTAGTACAGAAGAGGTTACTATATGAGTATAGTATACACAGTAGAAGCTACTATACTACTCTCTCAGATCGGGACTATCAGAACTTACCAATGTGGTTATTGGGTAGCCTCTTCAGAAGACAAGGCTCATCACGACCTGATGGGTCCTTAATGCTGGCTGTTAGGAGACTGAGATCAGTCTCATTGATGTCTAACAAAAAGTCAGCAGGAGAACCAAGCTTAACCTGGGACCGTCTTCTGTTATCATCTGAACATATAAAGAGAAAGGAGTCAGAAAACACGACAGAGTTAGGTGCAGAACAAGTCAGATAACTTCCTGGTCCTGCCAAAAAGCAGGTCCCCCATGCTATCAGAGGCTATTTTTCATCATGAAGTACCTCCAGAAGTCTAAAATTCCTACCTGTGATCTTGGCCGTGAAGGGACTGCCCGGGATGTGCTTGTCATTGTACTTGACCAGGATGCTGTAGTTCCCAGGTAGAGTAGGCAGGTATGTGACTGTGCAGGTCCCATCTTTGTTATCAATGCAGCTGATCTCTGCCTTTGAAGGTCCTTCGATAGCCAAGTCCAGCCCACCTAGGAAACAAGGAAAACAGCACTTCTGTAAATTTTTGTGCACACTGTCAAAAGAACTGATTCAAAAAATACTTGGTACTGAAAAAGCAGCTTAGATGCATGCTTTCAAAGGACAGCAGCAAAAAGAGCTCAGGCAATCCACTAAGACCACAACTCTATTCAGTCTGTTAGATTTACCTAACAGTGATTCCACATCTAGTCATCATCTACTAGATATGAGCCGCCTTCAATTTATTTTTCATTAAATGAATCATTTGCACCCTGTACCACAGGGTATATCTACTGCTCTGGAGAACAGGTAAAAAAAAAGTTTATACTGCAAGTAACAGCCTGTTATTTACACAAGTCATTTGTATCACACCGGAGATTCATAACTGGACAGATGAATGCAAATTAATGCCAAAGAGCATTACACTTCCAAAAAATTCCTAGTTTAGGGTAGGGTGGGTTTAAAGAACAGACTTACCCTCTCCTGCATCTTCTGTAACAATGGTGAAAGTTGCTGGTTTATTGGCAACCCCATAAATGAGGCCAGGCCCATAAGCAGATACACTGCCGCTGTTTGGATAATTCACATAGAACTGCAGAGGGCTCTCTGAAGAGAAAAAACAAAACAAACCCCCCCCAAAAAACCCCAAACAAACAAAATCAGCAACACTTTTAAAGATAAGCAGACTGGACTACAAGAACACCACAGACAACAAGCTGCTCTGATCCAACAGGATCTTATGCCTACGCTTATTGATATTCACATTCTTCACTGTCATTCTTAGTCCTTGATATTTGAAGAGCCTTTGTGACAGTGATGCACTTAAAAACCCCTACAAACAAATAAGCCTCCCCTTTCATCTTCAAAAGATACATCTCCAAAAGATACTTCTGGAATTTGTTCCACATTCAGTCATGACAAAGTGTTTCACTGGTGTTGTAGAGGGTCCTATTAATTACAAGTTTATTTTTAGCACATTAAATCAGAACATGACTCAGAAGAAAGCCTTCAGTTCAGGCACAAATCCTGAAATTTTGGTAGATCAGAATTAGGAACTAGCACAGCATATTGACTCAATGAACTTGAACTAGCAAATCTGAAGGGTATCCAAAAAACGTATTTGCCAGACTCAGCTTGGTTGAATTGGTGCACAAGAACAAAAAGAACAGTCACCAACAGCCAAAAATAGCTTCAAGAAAAGGCACAGACAGCTCTCAAGACCAAAGCTAGATTTTGCAAGCTGAGACCATAGCAAGTTTGATTCATGATAGCCTTCAAGAAGGAATATTACAGCACGTTACCCTTCTTTCCAGGTGCAGGGTAATGGTCTTACCAAACTGCTGCATCCAACAGTTTGGCACTTAGTGATACTGTAACCATACAGAGTGCTGAAGATACTGAAGTAGCACCGTGCATCACATTATGGAGCTCCCTGCTTCAGCCAGTTATCTTGCATCTGTACACCAACAGAACCAGCATCCCAGTTCGGGCAGTGCTGAAGGTATTTTGTCTCATATCTACACATCCTTACCCAGCCCTGCCCCTCTTTGCCCCAGCCCCACACAGCTGGCATGCCCAGAAAACCGCAGGACAGCCCCAGCTTCCAGGTGAGGCAGAGCTTCATATGGGGAGCTGGTGAAGTAAGGACAAAGAAGAGAAGAGAAAGGGAATGAAAAGCAGTGGTTTCTGTTTGTTAAGAAGCAGCCAGGAAGAAAGAAAGATTACAGCATAGTGTGCATGTGTGTTTTATTTTATTGCAATGAGATGGAAAGAATAATTATAGTACTTTAGCCACTTCATCCTCCTCACAGATCAGAGACTTTATGCCAATGCAGTTTTAAGGATAAACATATACTATAACCACTAGGTTTTTTTTGAGCACCACAGTAGTAAATTTCAACCTGAAAAAAATGAGTTTGAAAATTGTATATTTCTTCTTCACCCCAAAATGCCACAAAAGCTAGTTTCCAAAACCAAAATCCATTTTAAGCCTGGCTGGTACTGTTAAACCTCAATAGAAGCTCACTTGTGCTGGCACTTACTCCTTTGGTTTAGTTTCTCTCTGGACTGCTTCCAGATGAACTGCTGTTGAACAAAGACATCCCAGATAGTTCTTATTGCAGGGCATACAGCTTAGCTATAGAAACCTTAAGTGGGAGCAGAGGCATGAGCAGGACACTGCACTTGGATTTACATCGCCTGCTTTGTAGACTCACCTGGGATGTGCTTTCCCATATATTTTATGTGCATTTCATGAAGCCCAACCTCAGTAGGAGCATATCTCACTGTTACTGTGCCATCTTTGTTATCCACAATATCTGGCATATCCATCTTTCCAGAGGGCATGTGTACTTCACCTATAAAAAGCCACCAAGAGTTACAGCAGGAGAAGCTGCCTGCTTTCCCTCTCCCACCCACAAAGAATTGTCTAGCAATTTTGAACATGGATTTTAAATTGTTAAACTCCTTTCCCACAGACGCAAATATGAGACTAATGGGAAGACTAGCCAGACATGTTTTCTGCTTAAGCTGTATCAATGCAACATAGCAGCAGACATCTGGCAAGTAGTCCTGTGACCTTACAAACTCTGCAGGCAGGACTGTTTGCTTCAGTCACTGCAATTTCCACAGCAGGCCCCAGGAAAGACACTGATCTACCTCTGCTCAAGACGCTCCCTTTCCTGCGGCTCTTTTGAACAGGAAAGATTGACTGACTCTTCAGCAGGGACAGACCAGGCTTGGGGTGGTATTGCCGAGCTAGAGGGCAGAAGGTGACACAGCACATGTGTGCAGGAGCTCGGTACTACCAGGGTGCTACGGGGGTGATGCTCTCAGCTGTCTGACCTGTGGAAGAGGGGTCACCTGCTTTAAAGAAGGTATGTGACAGAAATGCAGGATTAGACTGTTTTGCAGCATCTGCACAAAATAAATATCAGAGCTTATCAAAGACGCACGTAGCTGGTCCAGAGGGGTAAAAAGCAGTAACAGGTCCTACAGCACAGTAGCTCACAACCTAGCACTAAGGACCACAGCAACACCAAGAATCCCCTCATTTAACTGAGAGCATTGGCTGGGCATATGCTACTCACCCTCAGCGGTGCCACTTAATGTGAAATTAAACAACTAAGTTGCTGGCAGGATACAATCCTCCCCCAGACACCGTGGTCTAGACCACCCAGACTGTTAGCTGCAAATGGATAAATACGCTAACAAAAAGCAAAACCTCCTCAAGAGGCTGAGTGTACTTCAGGTACCTGTTATTTCTCCTTTCCTCACAGCAAAAGGGATAACCATATCAAAGGGCCTGAATCCCATGCCGTTCATGTCTCCAACAGGGACATATGCTTCTTCCGTGACCTAAACAAAGTAAAAGGATGGAATACTTCAGAAAGCATGGTAGACCCAAACAAGCACAGAGCGACTCTACTGCAAGCACAAGCAGAAGAGAGCAGGCGGTGATTATCACTGCCAGCCACAGAACTGAGCTCAACCAGAGCAGTGTCCAGCCAAGCTCTCCTTCATAACACCACCACACCACAGAGCACAGCAAATCAAACACAAAGTGAATGGAAGACATGCTGGAAAAAAAGTTAAGAGATAAAAATGGAACACAAAGGGATGGAAGACAATGTAGCGCACACAAGACCCAAAAGTGGCTCCATCTGAAAGGATTTAGTTGCTTAAGGCCTGGAAGAGAAAGTGATATTTGAATGGGGCAGAGCAATTGCCACACAAAATGGACAACAGAAACAGGTTTCACAATGCCATTCTGGGCTCAAGACACTGCAGTTTATCTGAGAAAAGCGATGCGCTCAGGTTGCTTTTGCCAACTGTAGACATCGCAGAAGTAGAAGCTGTAGGTGTAATGATCTTCTTCATGTTTAAATGAAAGTTTATTTGGAGAATCCCTTCAAGCAACAAAGAAAAAAACAAGGTCTGGATCCCAAGAACAACTGATCAAACAAAGAATGAACACAATGACCAGAGCAATTCAAGCAGTCCCAAGAAGCAGGCTGTCATCTGAAATGGAACACAGATGGGGGAAAACAGCTGAAAAATGTAAAAATTGTGTACCCAAGAGCGAAATCCAGGGGGGGAGGTGCCCACTGGCTCCTGCAACCGCACAGCAGCATCATCTGCATCTACAGCCTGGGCAGGGGTAAAGGCAGGTTAAGTGTTATTCTGGCACAGAAGCATTCCCACCTTTCACAGTACAGAATGCACGGCTTTTCCCAGCTCTTTAACACCTTCCTCCCATCATGCAGGCCTCACAGTCCTCTCATCATCACAAGGACCTGAATTCAGCCAGAGGAGTTGGGAAATTACCTGTATCCACAGGCACTGGGCACCGAGGGAAGTAACCAGTGGCACAGCAAAAGGACAAAGCCAGTATGTGCTGCTGTTGGAAGCTTGGGAAGGAAGCTGGAAAGCAGTGGCTAAACAATGGTGGAACTGCATTTCAGCGTTGCTTTTTTTATGGGACTGGTGCAGGAGGAAAAGTGAAAGGTTTAAACCTAAGATGCAAGTCTCCAGCCGCTGTGCAGCACAGTGTGTGAGCTAGGAGGCAGAGAAGCCTGCCACTGTGGGAAGGCTGCCCCCAGTTTATGCGCTGGGGTGAACGACCCAGCCCACATCCAGTCATAGCTGCACAGCTATTCTTCCAGTTCATAGCTGGGATAGCATCATCAAGATGCCGAATCTGTTTTCCCCCAGTGCAGCCTCCCTTCCCACCAAGCATGCCAACAGGATGACTTGCAAATTCCCCTCTCTCCCACTTAAACCAATCAGAGTGGCTTGGGCTGACACCCACACACAGTTACACTGGGCTCATCCACCCAGCTCCTCCTACCTCTTTTACACCACTGCAAACCATCCTAACAAAATAACCTGCTGGAAACTTATGCATGGGAAGATTCCACTAAAACACCAATGCAAAACAGCAATATTGCTGTTTCACTGCTCTCTACCCCCAGCTGAGACACCTAAGTCAAATACATACTGTATCAGTCAGCTAAGAAGTGGGAATTTTGGCTGGCTGGGAGGAGGCTCCCTGACCTTGAGAGGCATTTCCTGCAGTAAGCTTTGAGTAGTGACCAAGGGAGATGTTTTTCTTATGGAAATCTTTGGAGACACAGTACTGACTGCCAGGGTGGCAGGCTGGAAGAGCTGCCATGCCCAGCCCTGAGGACTTGCTTACAGGCTCCAGTCAGCCACAGCACAAGTACAGCCATGTGGTTTCATAGACTAAGATACACCAGAAGCCACCCCTTCTGAGATTACAAGACTAAGACTTTGCCAACACAGAGTTGTTCTTCCCAAGAAGGGCTTCTGTGAGCCCTGAGAGGCACCTAGTCTACTGTTCAGGGAGGCTGCAGTTCTCTTTGCTTTTTAATCTCAAAATGCTGAAGTATTGCATGTTGGAAGGAACATAATTAAAAGGAGAGGGATTTGGCTAGAACAGTTTAACTTGCACTTGCAAGCTATCAGCTTACTTCCCCAGAATCAATCCATCAGCAGACCGCTCCTTATTTTGGGGTCAACATTATAAAGAGTGAGAGACAAGTCAGAGCACCTTCTCTGATGATGGCTGCAGTAATTAAGTCATAGAAACCGATTACAACCACCTTTACATCATTTTGAAAAATAAACTACATGGTTAGGAAAAGAAAAATGAATTTTTTCAGAGAAGCCAAGTCTTCATCCTCTGATGGCTTTTATCCCTCTTCACTTAACTGTGTTGCCTGCTCAAAACAAGCTCTGCAAGTAACAAGGATTCATGAGCTCCTACTAGTCTAATAAACATCTAAACAAATATTTAGACAGAGAGTTAACCTATCACTAAGTAAAATGTAGCAGCAGGAATCCAAGTGGGAGGTATTTTTATAGCAAAGCTGGCTTACCATGACAGTGAAAGGACTGTTGGGAATGTCCACCCCACCAAAGCGGACATAAATCACATAGGTTCCTGGTTTGGCAGCAGTGTAGAAGATATCATAAGTCCCATCCTCATTTTCAACAACATCTGCTTCAGCTTCTGTCCCATCTGGCGTCAGGACAGTGCACGTCACTTTTCCCTTCCCTGCTGATTTGGCATCTACCACAAAACCAACCTCCTCACCAGTCTTCACAGTGGGTGCAATTCCGGGACCTACAAGGCAATTTTCATTACAGAAAGCATTCGGAGGACAGTTTTCCCAGGCAGGCCGCCCACAAGACGGCTGGGAAGCACAGTACTAAAACTCAGGACCTGGGGACCCAGAGATGTGGTTTTGGAAGCAGATGTACAGCAAGGTATGCTGTTGGTCAGCAAAGCGTCATGTAAGAGCTGGTCACCAGCTTTCCTTCTCAGCAGTCAGAGGTTGGATGAGAACAGAGGGGGGAAAAAAGCTAAGTTTGAAGAAAGCAGTGCCTTAACCCATACTCTTATCTTCATACTCCTTCATGCAAAATCAAAGGCACTTATCTTCTGCCCTGGCCAGTGACTCAGCTGTCATTCCTTTAACATAAACCTCCTTGTGTAAGCAGCTAAAAAAGTAGCGGCCATGATCATGGTTCCTCCCACAATACCCACAGATTTTCTACTGTTCTGCCACACATCTCCAAAAAAAGAGAAGCATAAAACAATGCCCAAATTGCAGTAATTGGACCCAGCCTGAAGAACACTGTTTAAATGAGAACTATGAAGTCTTATTCGCAGTACATATTTAATACTCCTGCTTTTGACTAGCACTTATTACCAGGTAAATGTCTTGTTTTCAAGTGGTATTGAACCTGATGTTTTAATCCCCTTGACAGCATTCCAGCATCCACTCCTGCAGTGATTGTATATCAGCTTTACAGCTGAGAGTCAGAGGGACTTCTTGGAAAGTGGAAGTTTAAACTGGCATCAGAGAATAATCTCCATCACAGTTATTTTGACTAGTTAGCGACTTGAATTACTTGGAAGAGTATCAGATTCAGCCACTAAGGTCTCTTTTAAACAAATTTTGAAGCAAAGAGGATGCCTGCCACTCTGTTTTCCATTGTGCCAGGAATATATTTCTTTTTAATCAGGCCTGAAAGCAGCCAGCTGCCAGACAGGCACTGGGTACGCTCTGACTGCGCATTCAGGACATTGCCCAGACACTCTCATGGGTTTAGAGCCACAGATTAAGTTTCTCTGTCCAATTTGGTCTTGCCTAATTTATTTTAAATAATCAGATTAGCATTCACTGGCATTATTGTAACTAGCTCTTGTCACTTCTGCTCCCTGCCACAGCATCTGTCTACCTGGGAGCTGACGGTGTGCTGGCCACCAATCCTGAGAACAGGTGAAGGTCAAAGCTGTAAGTGTGCTCCTACAGCAGCAAGTCTGGAATCTCTCCCCTACACCAAGGCACTGATTTTTTTTTTTTGACTTGTAGCAACATCTTTAGGTTCTCTCCTTCCACTCTCACCTTTGAAAAGACTGTTCAAACCCTGGCCAACCTTGACCAGACAAAAACATGTTAGAAACCTCTACTGATAACACTTAGCCTGAAAAGGCTTTACTAATGCAGAAGCACATGGTGAGCTCTTTACACCCTCAGAATTAATTATTTTCTTGCTTGGAACAGCTTTGTGCAACAGGCACAGTGCAAGGAGCAAAATGCTCCTTGTGAACATGTGCAGAAGTTTTATTTATAAATATCAACCTCACTGCACTTCACTGCAGGATTTATCTAGGCCAAAATAAGCACAAAACTTCATTTGAATCTAACTGTTTATAACTACCCAAGCAGTTTGAAAGATTTTGGTAGACTGCAAGAGATTCCTGCCCACCTGCAGGGTAGATGCTTACCTTTATGAAAACCCCTCTCGGAAGGGCCAGATGACACAAGCCTCTAGCATCTTCTACATGCAACACATTAACTGTATTATGCTCAGAAGGCAGCTTCACACCAAGTACAAAGAGCAACAACAGAGAGGAACCACTCACTCACCCGTGGCCAAACACTTGCTAGCATCCCCAGCTGGAGATGCCCGGATCCGATAGGGAGAGGATGGGATATCATCTCCACCGTACTTCACACCAATTGTATAACGGCCTGTTTTGTCAGGGACATAGGTGACAGTGTAAGTGCCGTCCTTGTTGTCAAGAATGTCCACTCTCTTGGGTTTGCCCTCTTGGTCCTGAGGAATACAAGCCAGAATGTTTAGGCACTATGAAGTTAGTTATTAATTCCTTGAGCAGAGCAGCAAATCTATGGTCCATAACCACATTTAGATAGTCTCAAACAGATACAGAACCACAGCTTTTTGAGTGTAAAATATATTTCACTCAAGGACTAGGACCAGTAATAAACTTAGGAGCAAAAACTTATCAGATCCCTATGAAACAATTAACTACCCTTTGTATAATACAAGAATGTTTGTAAGATGCAGCAAGCCATTTTAATGAACTTTATATTAATTGTAAGAAGTTTCAGGCTTTGTTGTCATATCGCTGCTGGAAAGGAAGAATGCTTCCCAAGTCCCCGAGGCACAGATCAGAAACCAGACTGGGCAGCTCTGTCCTAACAAAGCACTAGGCAGCCTTGGCCAGCTGCTCCCCAAAAGGTTTAAGCTCAAGGGGAAGCATACTGGAGTCTGCAATCAATCCTTCTGGATGAGGCATCCAGCTCCTGACATGCTGCAAGGTCTACAGTTAAAAGCAGGTCTACATAGTCCCTTCAACTACCATTTCTACACCAAATACAGGAATTAAATTGATGCATAAAAATACAGGTTCAAGTTTCTGCATCAAGCTTTCATATCTCCAACCAAGAGCAGCACCATGCGTGTTTCCGATAGAGTGACTCCCAGCCTCAACTTTCAGTGCAACTTACCAGCAGCAAAGTGTGAAGCATTTTAGAAAGTCTTCCAGGTTTCCTTGCAGGGAACCACATGTTAACCCCATTCTGTATTTTATAGCTTAACAATTCCTGAGGTACAGTATAAGCCACAAAAGACTTAAGATTTTAGGTACAGCATGAAAGAGCTTACTTCTTCCAGGAAGGCTTGTGAAACATGTGACATTCAACAGCTTAAACAAACGCTGTGAGGAGGCTCACCTATGCACTCCCAGCATGCAAGACTTGTGGAACTTGATCTTCAAAACCATGGCCAGGCTGAGAGCTCCGATAAGATTTTTGGATGCTTTAAGGCATACTTGCATGCCAGAATAAAGGCAACTGCTTTGCTGCACCTGAGCAGACTCTGGGGCAGCAACAGGAGCTAGAATGCAGAAGGGCAAGTAAAACCAGCCATGCCATGACCTAGGTATGCCAGACTTAAGAAATGCACTTTATGGCCCACTAACCAGAGACCTTTTTGCTGAGGCCACAAAGTCCAGGCACCAGAAGGTTCAGGAAGAACAATAACAAAACCAAAGAAAAACACTAATGTTGCATCTCTTTAAGCATCTTACAACTTCTGGCAATCTTGAGGAAGGCCTGTTTGTTAATTTATCATCATGTAACGCTCAGTGTGGATATTACCTCATGGCCTTGCTGAACTACACTGCTAGAAGGCTGTCTTCCATTTCAAACTCCACCATTTTCATAATCTTACAAGAAAAATCTCTCATCTAGGCATTTGCAGAGTGTAAGGTTAACCAAAAGCCAAATATAGCATGGGTGATAACAGACAGAAGTCTCATAAAAGCAGCCTCAAGACCTTCACAAGTGTAGAGCACAAGACTTTCCTGTACCAGAACTTAAGGGCCAGCACAGGCTCCAGGACACTGGGTATGTTGGGGTACAACTGTGGACATTTCCAATTGATGCCACTTGCACCGATCTGGAACAACATGTTTCCACTCCTGCTTGGTTTTGTAGTTACTTACAGTGATCTGTACAGCCAGAAGTCCCTGCCCAGCATCCTTAGCATCCACTGCAAACTCCACAGGCAGGCTGGCTGGTATGCCATAGGAACTGAGACCTGGTCCACTTGCTGTCACTTTACTGGCATCATAAGTGGGAAGCACCTTCACCTTGAAGGGACTTAAAGAAAAACTCATTATTGCCCCCTTTTCCTAAGTCAATACCTAATAGTACATGCTGCAGTACACGGTGAGGTGTGGATACACCTCTAGGGCATCTGCTGCAGGTGCAGCAGGCTCAAACCACCACTGAACCCTGAAGTCATGCAAGAAGCTGCACTGCTTAAGTAGAAAGGACCACAGCTATCTCTCAAATGGTGCTCATGAGCTGGGAGAGCACAATCAGGTCATTAAATCTGCAGTTCATTCAAGTTTATCTTCATCACCTTACCTGCGAGGAATCTCTTCATCAGCATATTTGACAGAGATCATATAGGGTCCCTCCTGCGTAGGGGTGTACACCACTGTGTGGGTGCCATCTCCATTGTCCACTACATTAACAGGTTCCACAACTCCTAAAAACGAAATGGACAGTTTTCTCAGCTGTGCTCTTAAAACTCAATTCCTCACCAGCCATTTGCTGCACAAAGCTCCAAGACATAATACTCATTTACAGTTTGCAACAAGCTAAATTTAAGTTGTTTTGGGGTTCTCCCTGAATGAAGGCAATAGGTGTGGATCAGCAATCAGCTTCCCTTATTTTGTATTCAAGGGACATTAACTTGAGATAGATTCATTATCCACCACTCTCTGGGCTCCCTGCTTCCCTCTATAAACATAAGCTAGCATGAAAATACCAGAGAGAAATCTGCCTTTCTGTACCATCCAGATCAACACCAATTGCTCATAATGAACTGAAGATCTTTCAAGAAAGAAAATGAGCAATGGTTATCATTGCCTGAACCATCATTTACAAGATTACATACTCTTACTGGGATTCACTGCACAGAACTGAGCCCTAAAGTCCGTTGGTGTGTAGCATTCATTGAGTCTTTCCCAACCAGGTATCTGGAAAGGCAGGCTGGCTGTCTAGGCAGGAGAGCCCTGCAAGCTGGCAAGGCCTTAAGAAAGCAGGATCAATTATTTCAGTTTGCATTAAGCTAAATCTACAGCAGATTACATGACATACCGGTTCAGATCAACACACAAAGCAGTCTACAATTACAAGTTGGCTTTAAACCACAGGAAGGATTAGCAGTAAAGCAAGCACAAAAGAAATGTATAGTCACCATGCAAAGCCTAAAGGCAACACTATTGGTTCCCACTCCCCTCATCCAGATGATTCTTGCTGTAGCCAATTGGATTTCCAAAATCCAAAATTGCCAGTAATTAGTAAGAGTTCAAACCTGTCTCAGTGCCACCCTTTGGATCACCTTTAAGGAAATTCGAAATCGCTTTCAGTGGGGAGCGCCATCCCTGGGAATCCGTCTCATCCACTAAAATTAAAGAAGGGTTACCAGAGGGGCACCCATATCAGTGTGACCTGACACGCAAATGGGGAAGCAGCTTTTGCCTCCTAGCAAGGTGAGGCTTGCAGCCAGAAGGTACTTGCTGCCAAGATACTGTGCCACTGAGACATAGATTCTTCCTAGGTTAATAAAAATACCATTAACACTATTGCTTGAGGGCCTTGCTGCTCTTTGGGGACCACTAAGGGGTTCCACTATGCTTCAGGGACTCCTGCAACCTAGTGACATGGGTTCCTCAAGTCACCACTCTTTAGATTTACTTTAGAAGCTTTAGATTTACTTTTTGATGACCAAATCTTAAGTCATGATTGTTCACCAGTGATGGTTACTCACATCACTTCTTACAGCTCTGAAAATTAGTATAAAGCCATCACTGTTCAAAGCAGTACTACCTAGGACACAGTTCTCCTCCTTTTACATCATGACATATGGGTCAGCTGTCAAGGTGCACATACTGGATGAACAGGAACAGAGGGGAATGCTCATTCAAGTGGCATAGCCACATTTGCAAGCAGGCCCAGGACCCCATTACCCATGCAAACACTTCAGTTCTTACCTCTGGGTCCTGCCACCACCACCTCGAGGGGTGCTACTCCTGCCTTGCTGGTGTCTACAGTGAAGGACTGTGGGATTTTGGCTCGAACAGCTGTCCCCAGACCTGGTCCTGCAAGCTTCACCTTGCTGGGATCCACAACATCCTTTACAGGAACTTTGAAAGGACTGCCTGGAAGTTAACCCAGCAAGTATTAAAACACCACAGAGTTAACAGTTACAGGAAACAAAAGGTTTCATTCCCCGCCCCCCAGTTTTTCCTCATACTTCTTTACTATGATCCCTCAACCTCAGGGAGGAATGCCACCCCCCCAGCCTCCACACTATTTCTGTTTCTGCAAAAGTCAGAAGTGTAATGATGGTGCTTCTACATTTTCACTGTCTACTCAATTCACTTGTGATCCATCTGCTTCTCACACCTCAAAAAAAAAAAATAAAATGCACAAAAGAAACCAGAAGTGCAAGCAAAGTGTCATGCAAGCACTTGTTACCTTCACATTTTACCAAGTTCAGTAAGTTAACAAATAAAATAGAACCAACAGCAAAGGACTGGCTCACTCACAATGTTTTAGAAAGAACACCTGGATATATGCTGTATGACAGCATTTAAGAACTGGAACATTGCTGCAAAACGTGTCTGGCATTTAGAAGCATTTAATGCTTTGCATCAAACAAAATATCTTTCTTTTAGTTGTAAACTACTGGATGCCAGATGTACCTGGAACATTCTTTAAACCTGCTTCGCTTCAGCTTAGCATCCAGTGCAAATGCACACACAGCTAAACAGATGTCTGGTTTAGGAAACAGTTACTACACTCTCTGTGGTGACCAAAACTTGCAGTGTTTAATATAATCCCCATGGCAAGCTCACCCATTAGACCATCTTACTGCAGAACAGAGTCTTGAAGGCATTCACATACCAGTGGGTTATTTTCTTGATCTTGTGTTATGCACCACTCATGCATAATACCAGCTATTTGTCAAGGGTTAGCGTCCCTTTCTCTGTCCCACCCTTTTCTTCCCCACTGCGAGTGCTAGTGTCTCACTGAGGTTCCTCCACACCAACACAGAGGCTGCTTTAGAAACAAGATGAGGCTGCAGCCCTTCCTTAGAACTACTGCACCACAGCACAACGTACTCCACACTTCCCTGCTGGGTGTGAGGAAAAATGCCAACGCTGCTTCTGCCTGAATTCCCAGGAAAAGCAGAAAGCTAAAACCTCAACATCCCCCAGCAAAAGTGAGATGCAGCCAAGACACCAAGTCCTTAGCTCAACACCTGCCTTATGAAAGCCACTGACGAAGAGCTCTTACCAGGAACATGCTCTCCCCCATATGTAATATTAACATCGTAGTCTCCTGGAACATAAGGAACATACTCAGCACTGCAGCTCCCATCCTTATTATCTTTACAGCTAATTTTAGACTCTGAAGGTCCTTCAACAGTTATTCCAAGGCCACCAATTCCCGCCCCTCTGCAAAACAGAAACACAGTGTTAGAATTATCTGCTTCTAACAGCAGTTTCATAGCCTTCATATGCTCCAGCTGCCTTTTTACCCTTAATGGAAATTCAGGAACCTGACTTCTGATGTCCAGCCTTCAGCATGCTCTGGTATGCAAAGCTGCCCAGCATAACCTCATTCACACCTTCCTAGACTTTTATCTCAACCACTAATCTCTACAGATCGGAGTGCTCAGTACACAATGAGGTAGCACACAGTAATCAGATGGACACAGCTTGGCCTTTTTATAATTTCTATAAATATTCTACAAATATTTTATAGATATTTGTACTGGGTTTTGCATCCTGCATCACACAGCCCATTGCACTCCTCCCCCAGATATTCTTTAAGGATCAAATAGGTCCAGTTACCTGGTGACAACTGAAAAGGCATTTGGCTGATTTGTGAAAGCTTCTTTGAGACCAGGTCCTTGTGCCTTCACACGTGACGGATGGCAGCCCTCTGTCACGTTCACTCTGAAGGGACTGTTTGGCACAGGTACATCATCGTATGTTACACTGACTGTGTGCAGACCTGTTAAGAGCAGGAAAACATGTCCTGAATTCCCTAAATATCCTCATCATTTAACATCACTTCTGTAAGATGCTATAGACTTAAATGTCAGTATATGGGTAAGAACTTCCTCCTGCGTTTCACAAGACTTCACTAGTGTTTCATAACCAAGATGACATTTGTGTGCTGTTCTACCAAAGCTAAGTTACCATAAATGTTACTTCAAGTTAAGATAGAGCTACTTCCTGCAGAATTAGCTCCTCTACTGATTAAAAAAAAAGTCTAAGATGCCAAGTTACTGGCAGATCTCAGCAGTTTGCCAAATGAAAGTGTCAGAAGAGCTGCTTGTTTTTGTTTTCACCTCTCAAGTGAAACAAACAAACCAAAAAAAAACCCCAACAGAACCACAAAACAGGTTACCCTTTTCAAATGGTGTGTACTCTACTGAATAGGTCCCATCAGCATTGTCCTGGATGAGGCAGTCTGCAGGTGAGCCAGATGGGCTCGTGATCTGCGTCCGGATGTGGTCACCACCTGTCTTTGTTAGAGGTCGAGCATCCACAGTGAACTCAGTTGTAGCTTCTCGGAAGACATCTGCAGGATACAGTCAGAAGAGTCACTTCAACTGCATGTATTTCCAGTGACAAAACATCTTGTGAACCAGCATGATAAACAACTTATTTGGGAACATAATGAAACACTCCCATCTGAAGGTCACAGTGGAAACACGCAAGGCTAGTACAACTTCAAATGCTCAAAATACTCCATGTAGGATGAAGCACAGCAAGTACTACAAACTCTGATAACAGTTATTCTTACCTTTCCCTTCCACTCCTGGACCAAACGCTTTAACTCTGCTTGTGTCCACAGCTGGATCCACTTTGACCCGGGCTGGGAATTTAGGTACTTGCTCTCCTCCATATCTCATCTTGATCGTGTACATGCCAGCCGAGAGTGGTACGTATGTTATGACGTAAGTCCCATCTTTGTTATCGTCGATCTGGACCTCAGCTTTGGAACCAGCATCTGATACCATGTCCACCCACAGGTCCCCAGGACCTGCTTCTGTGCAATTGACATTCAGCAGCCCTGCCTCACCCACTTTACCACGTTCCAGACCTGGGCCTGTGGCAATGACTTTAGAGACATCAAATGGCATTTCTATGTCTGCCTTAAATGGCGAACCAGGAATGTGAACTTCTTCGAAGAGGATGTTTACAAAATACTCTCCAGGTTTTGTAGGCAGGTAGGAGACAGAGCAGGTTCCATCACCATTGTCCGAGCATTCAATTTTAGCTTCACATGGGCCTTCTACTGTCAAACCCAAACCTCCGGTTCCTGCCCCTTTGGTATCTATCGTGAATTGGGCTGGCTTTCCAACTATGCCCCCTCGAAGGCCTGGACCATGAGCTTTTACCTAGAAGAGAATATACAGTTGAGCTAAACTCATTCTTTCATGTTATTGCCAGCAGACTGCCTAGTTAGGCTTATTCATATGTGGGACTCTGTTAACAAGCTCTTCAAAATACACAGAAATGTCTCCTTTGCCACTCATCCCAGTTTTACTATAAACTTGGCGTCTCTCCTCCAAAGGGGTTTCTAGGCAAGGATATTTATACTCTCACCATAGCTGGTTTTATATAGCCATTAAATATTTTAATGTTTACAGCCATCAAATATAAAGGGTAGAAAGACATTTTTCTTGAAATCTATTTCCCTAGAAAGAAGCATCTCAACTAATACAGAGGAGATGTTCTATTAAATTAGGAGCAGTACTTGTATTTGCCACACTTATGTGGGATGCTTGCAGTAGTCTTAATTAGTTCAATGGTTTTTCCAATACAGTGTTTTCACTTCCATGAGTCATGGAGGCTGCAAAAGGAACAACTCAGTTCTGAGTCGTGTTGTTACTGGATCTGGTTTGGCCAACACCAAACCAAGTCTCATGTAATAGCTCAATTCAGTTTTCAGGTATCAGTTGCTTTTACAGCCCTCAGCCATTCACTTACCTTGGAGGGGTCTGGAGGTAGTGTGGCCTCCACAGTATAGGGGCTCCCTGGGATTGGGTTGCCATCGTAACTCACATCTACCACATACAGTCCTTCTTCCCTTGGGATGTATTTTGCAGTGCTGCACTCCTTACCCAGAACTGGTTCCACCAGACATGGCACAGCTTTCCTTGTAGGACTGGAAATATTAACATCCAGTTTACCTTGCCCACCAGCTCCTTTGGTGTCAATTACAAATTCCTGATCTTTCCCAACTTCCACTCCTGAAAAAGACAAAACCCGTATTACTGTGTTAAGTACTCAACATCAGACAGTGCTCCAAGAAATCTCTTGTGCACATACCACTGAGAGAGCAAGCACTGGCAGAGCCCTGCTCAGTCTGCATCCTTCTGCATGCAAAAGAATCTGTCACACCATCCAAAAAAATAAACAAGTGCTTTGATTAATTTGAGCTACAAAGCTACAGTGCTGAACAAGCCTGTAAGACATGGCCTGACAGTATCAGAGGTTCATTTCAGGAAAAAAAACATATTTCATGGCCCTAAGTTATTTCACTTTTAGAAAACAAAGAGACTGTATGAACAACATTCTGCATGGTAGCAGTTACATATATTTGAACAGCCCCCTGGCCCCAAGGATACCAGGTTTCAGCAGCAGGTACCCAGCCTGGTGAAGAGTCCAGCTGTGCTCACCCCATAGGGCTGAACTCCAACACATGCTTTGACATACTGCTATGTAATCTTTGTCAAAATAAATATATTAACTCTACACTGAAAATCAGTCCTCAAGAGACTAAGAGCAATCAAGCTATAAAGCTAGAGCTGATTGATCCCAAATGTAGCAAGTTAAAAAGAAGATTGTTTTGCCCACTTCTGTTCCAGAAGGATGTGTCAGCTATTGCCTGTGCTTAGGAGACACTTCACAGACAAGCTATGGGGCTTCCAGCCGAGAGGTACTTACTGTTTTCAAGTCCATTGAGTTTAACTTTGCTTAGGTCTAGTGGAGCAGCAACTCCCACAGTGAAAGGGCTTTTAGGGATAGGATCACCACCGTAAGTTACGAGAACCTTCATTGGACCCTAGTTGGAGAATTTACAAGTTAGCTCAGTTCCTCAACTTCAGAGATACACTAATATCCGAGCAGTACATAACCACTTCACATAATTGATTTTAGCTGACCACAGCCAAACTTACTGGTTTATAGACTCTCAATCACACATCCCACTGCTGCCCTCCAAAGTATTAAATGCTTTTTATATAATGCAGGAAGAGAGAAAAAGACAGAACTTTCTAACATTTAATTATACTATATTCAAGCTGCCTGGCAAAACCTCCAGCTCAGGCTGGCTCCCACTCTCCCAGCACTCAAACCCAACAGCCGAATGAATGTCCCAGTGCTCCACTCCAGGTATCCCTTCCCAATGCATGGAGAGGCAGGCCAAAGCCAAGCCTGCAAAGAGACCATATTATTATGGCATCTGAAATACCAGGCCTTTAAGCTCTACAAGTTAGAAAGATTAATAGTCTTGTGTATTTTGGCTGGAACACTGTACAGCCATGGCAAGCTCCAGCCCACAATGTGTGCTCCTTTTGTCTCCTACCACAGTCCATATTTTAGCTATATTCACTGTTTGCTTACTTTTCGTTCTTGGACAGTTCAGCTCCCAAGTGAAATAATCGTGGATGTTTCATGCAAGCTAGTGAATAGCTTCCATAATTACTCTTGGTTGTTTTTAGAAAACACACACACTGGTAGCTGTAGCAACACTGCGAGATAGATAAGGCTGAGTAAACATCGTTAAACCAAGGCTCCTTTGCTGCTGACATGGCCTCTCAGGAATTTAACTACCTAGTACGTCCTCCCCCAGCTCTGTTCAGAAAGGGTCCAGAGGCTCATTTGAAGCTACTGTTTACAAACCTGAGAAAGACGGGTTCCAGGAATGACTTAAGTGCTCACAGCCTTGAGGAACAACCAGGCTACACTAATTATTGTGCAGTCTGTTTTCACCTCCTCATTTTAACCACTGCTTTCCTGACACTGCTATCCATGTGCATCTCCCATAAATCCACCACTCCTCCCTGACCCAAGGTACTCCTCCAGATCGGAGACTCAAGTGGGAAACCTGGTTTGGGCATTCTGGCTTGTTTCACCACTGCTTTTCAAATGAAACATAGCAATCTGGTATGGCTCTCACACACCATACAGAGTACAGATGACTTTGCTCCCTTTCTGCATACCAAACCTGGCTGAACAAGCAAAGGCTTCTCCAAACAGGGCATGCCAGCCACATCTGAGATCATGCAACCGCTTTATCCAGAAATGAACACTAGCTCTTTGGTGCTTCCAAGAATGTTAATCCAGCATTATCAGACAAATAATGCTGCAGTCCTCCACATCAGCCAACTTTTATACAGCTACACTCAAGGAAGCCGGTGCAGATGACAGAGTAGTTTGTCCAGCAGAACAAGAGCAGAAAACACTTTCATCTCAGCACTACAGCACCTACATCTTCAGATATATGAAATTTGTGCATTCTGGTACTTAATAGCCCTTTAAAAACATGCAAGCACAGTATAAAGAAAAATACTTCCAGTTATTAGCAGCTTCCACTTTCAGCTCTTTTATAGCACTGCTAGGAAGCATCTGTCATGAACAAAAACTAGTTTGAGTTTTTTCCCAACCCAAGGGCAAACCTCAAATACAGACAAATACTTTGATGCATTTAGTCCGCAGCCCAGCTTCACTCCTCAGCACCAACTCATTTGCTTTCCTACTGGGGAGCTACTGTACCATCAACCACACACTGTGCTTTGTCCCTGCTCTGGTTTACACTACAGCTCTTTTAACCCCAGCAGCTTGCCAAGTCAACACACCACAGCCCCAACTTTGCCGGACCATGGTAGCCCGGAGCAGCTGAGCAACAGCAGCCAGCTCTGTTTTGGACCCTGGGAAGGTTTGCCACCTTTCCTCTTCAACTTATAAGGTGTGGAATGGCAACATAAGCTGTGTGCTACTGATTCAGTATCTTACTTGTTCCCAGAAAATAGTGACAAGCTGTCGATAACACCAGAAAACTACATTATTACTTTCCAATCCCAACTGTCCTGCAGGCTCTAGGGATCCTGGGGAACAGGACGCCCTGGCAGGTTTTATCTGCTTGTTCCTTTGTGCACAGGTACCAGAGAGGGAGTTCATTGCACCACATCAACGTGAGCCACTCACTCTTGTATTCCTGGAGGAGTTGGACTTACCTGCTGTATTGGAGTGTACCTAACAGTGTGGGAATAGTCATAGTTGTCAATTATGTCCAGATCTGCCACAGCCTCTCCCAGCATTGGGCTGCTGAACTGCACATCCAGAGGCGCTTTTCCAGCTCCCTTGGTGAACACAGTGAAGTGTGTTGGCTTTCCATTTTCCACGCCTGAAGAAAAATGTTAATTCTAATTTATGCAGAGCTCACACAAAGAAACTCTTCCCAATAAGCATTCAGTACCTATAAAGCCCAGTCAAACAAAATGCCAAAGGAACGGAGTCGTTTCCAACTTGCCTGGCACCCCTCCCCACTGTATCCAGGACTGCAATGCTGCATCCCAAGCAATGCTCAGCCAAGCAGTGGCTACCCCACAACAGCCCCTCAAAGTTCAGCACTGGCAACACCATCTCAACCCAGCTCTCACCAGTTTTGTTCAACCCAGGTCCTTCAGCTTTTACTTTGCTGGCATCATGCGAGGGATCTGCTTTAACTCTGAATGGGCTTGTAGGAATTTCCTGTAACAGAAACATAGCTCTAAGCATAAGTAGGTCACTCTTCACTAGACAAAAATAAGCAGATAATAAAGCAGATAACAATTTTAAGATACTTCTGCATTAAATCCAGCACCATCCTGAGTAAATTTCACCTCACTTAAACTTTTTTTTTAAACAAATTTATTCCCATATTCCTTGGAGTTACTTTGAGTTTCTGTTCTTTAGAGAGCAGCTTTGCCCAACCCTGAGACCACACTCATTATGCCAGCACAACATATCACATGCTTGAACTTCAGTGTCTCGAGCCAATCCGTCTGTACCTTCAAGAACTACAAAAATGTTTTCAGAAATAGTGACAAAAGTGCATGGGAGCAGAAATGGAAGGGGCCAGCTGTAAACGGCCACAGACAGCTGTGAATTGGCACATGCTCGGTAATTAAAGAGCAGATAGACCCTAGAAACATTAGGCTGTGAAACAAAGATTACAAACCTCTCCTGCAAAAAGCACTTTAATAGTGTAGCGCCCAGCAGCAGGTGGTGCATATTTTACTGTGAACGTATCATTAGCGTTGTGGATGATGTCAAAATCTATGTCTTCTTCCTCATCACTGACCACACGAGCATCACACTTAATTCCAACACTGACATCACCTAAAAAAAAAAAAAAAAGGCAACTGGAGGTTTTGCTACTGGACAGTACTGACATTGCTAGCCAAACAGCCAGCACATTCCCTTTTCCATCAGTTTAAGTCACCACATGGATGTTAACGGATCACATCACAACTTATTGCGATGTTCTGCTTCCCAAGATTTTTCTACAAAACAAGGAGAATCAGCAAGAAACAGTACACATAACCACCACCCCCCGCTACATGATCCGTGGTTCTGATACCATGGCAACAGCCCAGACTGCCTTTACCTTCTCCCGCATCCGTGCAGTCAACAGTGAAGTGGGTTGGCTCATTCGCTTTCAGGCCAGTTCTCTCCACACCAGGTCCAAATACTTTCACTTTCTGAGGATGACTCCCTTGACCTATAAGGACCTGCAGGGATTTACAAGGGTCAGAATCAGACACTGGTGTCCCACTTGAGATCACAGTCAAGTCAGGGCATTGCTTGGACAGAAGCTACAGGTACACAGTACCAAGATAAGAGTGAATTGCCCTGACTGCCCCAAGCTGGACTGATAGAACTCCAACACTTGCAAAAACAGAGAGCTTTCTTTCAAGTGGATAGATTCCTAAAAAAAGGGAGAAGGGCACACATCCTTGAAGTTCACAGAAAGCTTTTATCATCCTAGTTGTAATGACAAGTAATTGTAAGCATAAGTGTCCTACTTGGCTAGAACTGGTAATAGCATCTCTGTACTTACCCTAAATGGGCTATTGGGCACATTAGCTCCTCCCCAGACAACAGAAATTGTATGTTTGATTGGTTTAACTGGCACATAGGAACAGGCAAACACACCATCAGGCTTGCTCTTTATCTGGATATCAATAGGATTTCCTTCTCCATCCTAAAAAACAGTAATAACAGCAGAAGGTTCAGGTACTTGAAAAATATTTGTACAGTTTAAACAAGACTGTTCCAAAATGTGTTGGTTTGGGGTTTTTTTTTCCTCCCGAACTCCAGCTCAGAAATACTTAAGAAATAAGCAAATTACACTCCTGTAAGTCTTTTCTTAGCTAACACTTGCTCATTCCCATCACCATCCTACAACACATTTTAACAAGCTCGCCTCAAATTCACAGGCTCAGAGACACTTCGGATGCTTCCAAATGACAGCTCTGAGAAATTACAGCTTGGTCTGCTGAGAGGACTCCAAGTTAAGGAAGCAAAACCATGTGTTTCACACACCAGGAAGAAGTCACCTTGTCTTGAGTTAGTTCGTTGCCTGACTACATTACACAGATCAAAGCACAGAGCTTTGAGAGAATTACACAGGCTCAGAATTGCATGGTGTGTAAGCATGTAGAAATACTTAAGGCATTTCTCAATAGTATTAAAGTCCTTTTACTGAAGTTTCACATAACTGCCTTTGGCTTTTTACCTGTGCATACATCTTCAGCGGTGCCTTCCCAGCATCCTTGGTGTCAACTGTGAACTCAGCAGGATTGTTCACTATACAGCCAGTCCCCTCCAAGCCTGGGCCATACGCCTTCACCTAAAAGGCACCCCAAGAGTTTTGCAGTTCAGAAATAAATAAAACTAAGTGTCCTGGTTTGAATTAGAATAGAACAAATTCTGTTCGGTGATTTTCCTTTTAAGCTCAGTCTCATAAATAACTACACTTTCTGAAGTTAATGACATATTTTTGCCAACAGTGTCTGCTTCTAGCAGTGATAATACTCAATGTTTAGAGCTACTGCCAAGGACTGGTGTGCAGAAAGGCTCTGGCTTATACTTGCTCCCATGCGGACCAAGGTCACTGATAAATCTTGTGTACCATGCTGGGGCTGCAGAAAGTAAAAGGCTGCACGTGCAGGGAGGAGCAGACAGGACAGGGGATCCTACACTGACCATCAAGGGTTTCCATTCCATATACATCACATTCAGTATAAAGCTGAGGGATCACAAGGGTTAAGTTCTCCTCTTCAGTAGCTGGCATCTGAGGAGGATTCTGTCCATTCTGCCTTCAATTCCAATCCATACATTCAGGAATCCAGTTACAAAATCTGGCTCCTGAATCCGGTTCCATCTGCCACTGAGTGCAGCCTGTGACTTCCCCTGCGCTTGCCCACAGCATCAGTGGGGATGGTGACGTAACTGCCATCAGGGCAGCTGGATTCAACACTGGGTTTGCATACATTTTATTGTTATTATTTTCATTAAAGCTGGTTTAGTTTTCTTTTCCAATCCATAATACTCTTTCCCTTAGTCCCTTTCTCTTCAAGAAGGCAGAGGGGTTAATAGAGAGCATCTCTCATTTGCCTAGTGGCCATCCCTGCCCTAACCCATGACACTAAGCAATTCATTTCTGAAGACCTTCCCATTCCCACAAAATGCATGAAGCACAAGATACAAGTAGAGGCTAGTGTTACAGTCGTGAATCTGGAGTAATTCAGCAAGCTTTCACTACATTAAATCAAAACCACAACAGTGTTATTAGAAAAAGCTGAGTAATATCTGTCTGGAGCATGGCAAATTGAGAGCTGTAAGTAGGGGCAGCTGAAGAGTCAAGTCTGTTACCAGAAAACTTCAGAAACACCTGTAAAGTAGTTAGATGAAAGATGTGTTATGCCACGGGTGAACTCTTATATACTACCTTATCTGGGTTGAAGTCTGCTGAAGCCGGTCGGATGAAGGCCATGTAGGGGCTGTCTTTTATGTCCTCGTCATCGCACATGATGTGCACAGCATATTCACCGGGCTCTTTGGGCCAATACTTCACATCACATGAGCCATCGTTCTTGTCATCACACTCAATTTTAGCCTGAGAAGGGCCTTCTATTGCAAAACCTGAAAAAGGAACAAGTAGGTTCTTCATGTTAGGTTTCTGGTGGCTGCTAATTTGACATCACTTCCCCAAACTGCTTTTTGTTAGCCATAAGCACACCTGTTGCTCTCTACCACCCTTCTTCAGCAATATAGGAGATAATCCATCATTCCCTTCTGGATGTCATCAGCCCACAAAACCACAGATTAACCTTCCCCATTTATACACATTCCTGTCTCTAGGACTTGCCTTTGATACCCTGATATAAGATTGTGTTAGACCAAAACGCCTTACAGACATGGATTTTTTACTGCTGGGAAAGCTATTGTTTCTCCTGAGTTTGTTGCTAGCACTGCAGTATATAAATATTCTGGGCAAATTAAGTAACATACCAAGAGATCCAACTTCTGTGCCAATGGACTCTACCACAAAGTCAGCCGACTTGCCCACAATTCCCTCATGCAGTCCTGGCCCCCAGGCTCGCACTTTCTGAGGACCTGCTTCATGACCCACTTGAACTTCAAAGGGGCTACAAAAGAAAAGTGAAGCATGGGATTAGAAACGAGGACAAATACAGCATCCACATTTTACCCCAGACATTTTAATGAGGCATTACATTGGATTTCCCAAAATAATAGATGCTATCATGCAGTGGCACAGTGCCCAGCAAACTTTCTAGCAAAGACGTCATCCAACCATCACATGCTTATATCTTGCATCACAAATCCCGAGTGTCAAATAATTGGCTTGCACTGCTTGCTGTAGCCCAGGACACTAAAATAACATATCCCTTCAAAAACTCACAGTGAAGTCCAAGCTACATGATCCACTAAGTTTTATTTTGGTTTTGTTTTGGTGTTGGTTTTTTTGGTTGGTTGGGTTTGTTTGTTTATTTGGTTGGTTTGGTTTTTTGGTTGATTTTTTGTTTGGTTGGGTTTTTTTGGGGGGGGGGGGGTATGCATAATTTTGGGTTTAGCAAGACTCATGTGAATCACCCTTCAAAGCTTTCCCAATATAAGCTGCTGCAGCCCTAAACCAGGCTGTAGGTAAATTGTCACAGCAACTGCTTGCCACTAACTTTGTTCCCCCAGAGTTTTTTCAGAGGTCAGCATGGCTTTAAAAGCCCACCAACTACACAAGCCACCGAAGGGCACAAAAACTCAGAAAGAGCTACTTCTAACTCACCTTTTTGGGATGTTGTGCCCACCCCATGTAATCACAACAACGTACTTCCCTGGGGTAGCTGGATAATATTCAAACACATACACACCATCCATAAAGCCTTTTTGTTTCACCAGCTCCTCCAAGCCCTCTGTTGAAAGATCAATTCACCATTAAACTTAACAGCTTCCATCCTGCCTTCAATTACTTAGACAAGTTCATGTTTTCTCATATTTATTTTAGCTTGCAGGAATAAATTTCTTCCATCAGAAAAAAAAAAAAAAAAAAAAAGGTCAGGTTAGAAGGGAAGTTAGTTCTAGTTGCCCTCTAGGACAAAGACAGCAAACATTTCCAGAAGAAATACAGCAGAAAGTATTTTCAGTTACCAGATTTAATAGGTTCCCTTGTGTTTTATTTTCTTAGTCTGCAGTATGATGCATGTCATATGTTAAAACAAAAAAGCTTAACATTTGTCAGACTTTGCAACCACAAATATGCAGGGAATGCCTACTTTTCATTTTCTTCAAGATGAAGAATTTAGGGCAAAAAGCTTAATACACTAAAATTTGCATCGATACGTCTGTTGCTTCCCCCCAGCCGCATTAAGCCACACAGTCAGAGCATTGTGCGTGTGAAGGAGGTGAAGGCAATACAATGCACCTTTTAATACCGGCCCAGCAGGGGGGAGGTGGCCGTCTCACAAGTACCACACAAGCACAGCAGCTCCCCAGAGCAGCAGCACAGCCACGGCTGCCACCTCGTCCAGGGCAAAGATGAGGGCGAGGAGGAAGGCCACCAGAGGCATGGCCACGAACTGCCCCAGAAGCGCCAGCAGCAGCCCCACGGGACGACGCAGCTGCTGCCCCAGCTGTCCCAGCTCCACGGCGCAGCCCAGCCCCAGCATGGTCACGCAGAGCGCCAGCCCCACCAGCACGCTCAAGCCCTGGCTGAGGGAGCGGTCCCCGAAAGCTTCGCCGCCCTCTGCCAGCGACCCGTCGTCGGGGCCGCCACCCTCCGCCGCCGCCGGGGGCTGCGCGGAGCCAGCCATGGGCTGCGCTGTCACCGGGAGCCGCCGGCTCCCCGCCGAGCCCTGAAGAAGGGAACGAGCGGCGGTGGGGGCGTCAGGGCGGGATGCGGAGGGGGTGGGCACGGGCGGCCTGCGAAGCCGGCATCTCGGCCGGGGTAGGCCGGGCTGGGGGGGCACGACTGTATCCATGGTGACATCAGCGATGCTGGATGGGGCCATGCTGGTGGAGTAGGTGGCTCGGATGAGGAGCTCATCCAGGTCAGCTTGT
>JAAGNO010004657.1:0-15750 GCA_033439905.1 Ceryle rudis | reverse complement strand
GGCTGCTGGCCAGACACAGGAGCCCACTGCACCAGCCAGCAGCTTCCAGTGCTCCCACCACCCCAGCTTGCTGCATTCTCGGTGGAGGGCCACATCCAGAGCTCAAGACACAAGGGACCTAGGGATGGATCCCAGCAGGTCTTCGTGCCAGCCCACGGGTGGCTTCAGGCCCCTCCTCCCCTGCTCATGGGCCCAAACATCCCATGCAAAGAGGAATGCTATTCTGAGCCATTCCTAGTTTTATGAGAGCAGGATTTACACCCTGGCAGAGACCCTGGAGCCTGACTTGCTCCCACAGAGCAGATGGAGGTGCAATGTGAACTCAAAGCTTGGAGGTCACAGCAGGCAGATGCATGGATTTTCTCAAGTTTTGCTAACTGACATTCAACTAAAACCAGGTGTGACCTTAACCAGACCTGCAGATCAAAACCTTCACACTAGACAAAGCACCAGAAAACACTTCTGAAATTTGGGATTTTATAGCAATACAAAACTCATCAGTTCCATCAGGCCACCACCTCCACACTGTTCTTCCTTTCCACAGTCCCCACTTTTCCCACTTCTCCAAAACACTTCCACAGCACAAATTCACCCGGACACTTACTTGGTCCCTTTATAGTCACGCCAAGGTCTCCGCTCCCTGCTGCTCTCGTGTCAACCTTGAAGTCAGCAGTTTCCCTTATGCGGACACCCTTGGGCTGCAGACCTCTACCTGTGGCACGGCACGCGTTTGGATTGCAGGCTGCAAGGGAATTTCAGACATCAATACCGTCTTTGATTCTCAACATACATGTAGCCAAAACAGCCTGGAACAACCTTTAGTTTAATGTTGACTTAGGGCAACTTCAGCTTCATTTTCAGTGCAAGATTTAACATTATGGCATTAAGACAGACAGACAGGACTCTGGCCAGCTGTTGCTTATGTCCCATTGCTTTCAGGCAGTAGCATTCAGTGCAGCCAGTCAACACTGACCCTTGCAAGGGCCATTTTTTAGAATTCAGGTAAACACTGAAACTCTGTTGCTTTCCAATTTGATGCCAGTTAGCCATGTAAAAGTTTTGATATCATGTACAGATATTCACCAGGCACTATCTTCCTGATGCCTTTCACATTAAGAGGCACGCTGTAACAGGAGATGAAGTTTCCTTTTGCTGGTAAGTCCCGGCAAACAGTATTATTGTGCTGTTCTTTCAGAAGCCCACAACTTGAATAACTGCTATTAGCAAAGCAGAGTTCTGCATCTGCTTTAAGAGATGTCATGTCAAAACCCCCTGCTTGTCACAGTTCACGCTTTCAGAAGCGACTCCAAGCCCTCTGCAGACCAAAGCAGCCATGGGTACGGGCAGCAGGTTACATATGGCCAAGCTTAAGCTTATGCTTGATCCCTTTACTCCAGGTGCTTCTCCAGGCCTGCAGAGTGGCTACATAAACAAGTAACGCGCGCTTACAAACAGTTTCCGTTATGCAATCCCAGCTATCACGTGATCTTCAACTCCAGAGACCTGAAGGGTTTGAAGATACCTACAAATAATCACAGCTTCCCAGCAGTGTAAAACCAACATGCATTTCCCCAAAACACGCCGTGCTTACAGCAGGAGCATAGGTCTGCCAAGCAGCTCATTAGGTTTTTACTCATTTCAATAGTTTACAAGTTTTACCCTCACCCCTGCAGCAGCCAACTTCACTCTACGTCCTACACTGAATGGTGTAAGCGGAGATCACATGCCATCTGCTAGCTCTGAAAACTCAGTGGGAGCATACAGGAGCGTGCCCAAGGTGGAGTGGGAACAGCTCGCAGAGACCTTACACAACTGAGTCAGGCAGCTTGTGGTTAAGCCAGTTTCACTGACTGGGTCACACACCGCTTCAGTTTGCTTGCAACTTTCTTCCCCAACCCCAGCAAAACCATAAACCCTTTTGGCTGGGATAAGCTGCAGGGCAGAAGCTTAAAAAAAGCAAACATTACAGAGCATCCTGCACACCTCTTACCAACTATGAGGCCATTAGCAGTGAAGTCCAAAATTCCACAAATGGAGGGTAGCTCAGGAGAGATGAGCAGAGATCTAAAAGCATAGGAGCACGTAAGGATGGAACAGAAAGCAAGTTAGGTGTCAGTTAAGGAGGAAATCAGTAAATATAGTCATTTGAGGACAAAGGTGGAAAACAGCAAGACACTGCATAGCTGCATAAAATACTTCAAAAAAATACAAAAGGGCACCTTAATGTTTGGGGGTCTAGGCAGAAAGGAATGTCTAGCAACAAAAGCCGTATTATTGTTAGAGAGCACAGTTTTACTCTGAGTACCCAGGTGACCTGCTGAATCAGGTCCAAGATGTTGAGAGGTACAAAGAATGTTCAAGGCAAGATTCAAGCATATTCTGTGATCACATCCACGGAGAAAAGTGGCTATCTACACTTAGGTGCATTTTTATGAAGCATACCCTCTCCGATGAGAACAGTGCAAGGAGTTTTGGGAATTGCCTCCCCAGCAAAAGTCACTTTGACAATGTGAGGACCAGCTTGAACAGGTTTGTAGGTGCAACGGTAGACTTGATTGCCTTTGTCTTCTACTACAACCTCAGCAAGACTTCTCCCTTGAGGATCCTCCACTTCCACATTCACATCACCCACACCAGCACCTGCAAAGGAAACAAGCCCAGCTGAGCTTTGGCTTCCCCACAGCAACACGCACTGTATTTAGGATCACAGCCAGCTGCCTGTATTCAGCCAGACATCCTCTGCTACCATTTCTACACACAGCCTAAACGTTCAGCCTCTGCTGACAGGAACCAGACAGTGAAGTAGGGAGGGGGCAAGACAGGATAGTGGCATCTCCATGAAGCCAAAGTGACAGGGCTCTGCTGCTCCAGCCACAGGGTTTTATTACAGTATTATAGTACTGAATACACATACAGCCTGGTTACCCTACTACTACCACCCTGTAGCACCTTTATCCCAGTTTAGCCCACAACTTTATCAGTCAGTTCAACCTCCCAAGCTTTGAAGCTGTTTAGATTAAGAGCTCAGACAATGTGTGTGCTGGCCTGGAAAAGAATCATTCTCTGCCAGACTGTATGTATTCATTTTTGTTCGGACATGTGCTCTTCTTGCATTTTATTCAAGTCATCATGCAACAAAAACAGTTTTCCAGACACTTTCAGAGGCCAGACATGTCTCTACATGATTCAGACCACGCCCTCTCCCAATTAGAGGCTGAACATAACACTTCTCCTCACTATAACCACTTTTAATTTTATTTCTAAGCACCCTCAGGCAGAAGGCAATTTAAAATACGCTACTCAGCATTTTTTGGTGTTTAAGTACTTCCAAGTAACTGCCCTAAGAAGTTTCACATTGTTCTAAATGAATTAGCATTTGTAGCGTCTTATTGACTCATTCCTCTAGGCTATGGCATTGGCATAATAGCAGGTGACAAGTCATGTGATAGAGATGTCCTAATGAAGATAGTAGCCCTCTGGTAGATAGAGGTTGAAAACAGTTCATCATTGAAGTATGAACTCAAAGTACCACTGCAGTAGATTTGTTCTGTAAAGCTAAATACAGAACACATTAAGCATTTCAAGTATTCTCACAGTTCAACCTTCAGAGGTGGGCATTTTACATACTTGTTTAAAATGAGTTGGGGGAAGAAACCAGCCCGGAACCTGCCTGCTGCCATTCAGCTTGTTTATGGCAATTTTTTGTGTAACGCTTAGCAGCGTCCTAACTCAGCTCACCTCCATACATCAAACATTTCATAAACAGCTGAAGCCTCCAGAGTAGCCTGGCTATTATTTCACCTCTGAACTTGATGGGTCTGCAAATCCTCATCCACTTTTCAGTTTGTTTATTCCTTCAAGACTTAGTTCCCCTCATGTTTGAGGAAGCTGCAAGACTTCAGCACTCACTAATCCTGCTTACCTGCTGTGTAGAGGTCAAAGTAGGTAGGCTTGTTGGCAATGTTCCCTGTTGCTTCCAGTCCTGGTCCCTTTGCTGTTACTTTGCTTGCATCTCCCTGTGCTTTGTCAACATTCACTTCAAACGGGCTCTTTGAGATGTGCTGCCCAGCAAACAGGACTGAAACCTAGAGATAAGACAGCATCAGCTCTGACGCACCAGGCAGAGGCAAAGCTCAGTGTCACCTGCACATAGCCAAGTGTGGGGTGAAGCACTTGCATTCCTAGCATAGAGTCTATACCTCAGAGATGAGGGAGACCATACATCCCATAAGCTTCACCCTGTCCATGCAGCATAACTGTTGGCCATCTCCTTACAGTAGTACTGATCACAGAGTCTGCCACAGCAGTGGGGATGCTTGAATGCAGATGTGCCAATAAGAGGCAGATCACCGCCTAGCAATGAAGGGGCAGCAGAAGTTAAATTTATCTTTTCAGGCTGCCTGTAGGGACCAGCCACTCAATCAAGTGCCAAGCAATGGGAGCACCCATCGTAAACCTGCTTCTGTAGACAATTAGGGACAGAGCTGGGTGAAGAAACTTCTCTGCAAAACCCCTACAGCGTACATTATCATCAGCAAATAAATGTCTTAGAGACAACCTGGTACTTTCCTCTGCGTCTCTGACAACCCACAAAACTGGCTTCACAAGCTGCAAGAAGTGGCCCCACATGAGAGGGAAGCCAGATGTAGCACCCGATACCTAAACACCCATGCACTTTCTCCCAACACACTCCTCCTTCCCCCTTGAGAAGGGAGCAGCCCAACAGTCCAGATGGAGAAAATTAAGGCCACATCAGGTTACTGTTTCTTCAGGATGCCCAGAGTGTCTACTACACTGTCCGTGAACAGATAGCCCTCAGGGACTCATGTTAACAACCGGCAAAGCAGCACATTTAGCAAGAGAATACTGGTTATTGACACACAACTTACCTTGTGAGGTCCAGTAACCCTTGGCACATACTGAACTGAATAGGTCTTATTTTTGTCACTGGATGGTGTTATCTTTGCCTAGGAGAGAAAACACATCCATTGTTGAGCTGTGCCTATGCATGTCAGTCTAAGACTTTTCTGGGTAATGCTTGACACTGCAAACTATTTCTAGTCGGCAATATCAGAAATGCGTTGCTGTGGGAGTAGGGATTCTTCCTATATCTTCTCTTACCATGTGGAAAAAAAACCCCAACACATTGGTTTTGTCTTTACATGAGATGAAGCGAGCTACCCTCTACCCATCCCAGCCCTTTCCCTTGTTATTAATTGCTCTAAGGCAGTGCAGAACAGAGGAGGTGTTAAGTCCAACGTACAGCTGTATTTTTCTGGAATGTTGTAACATAATCAAGTGGGGCACTTGGATGAGAAGTTTCTATAAACATTAAAACCAGTATTTAAACTCAAAATGATTCATGGCATCTAAATAGCTGCTTTAGCCATTCCTGCAGAATGAGTAAGGGCAGACAGTGATTTAATGATGTGTGTTATCTAAAAGCATGTCAGAATGTACTTGGCCAGTCAAACTAAAGCTCTACAACTACTGGACGTTGGAGTTGTGTTGCTTAGTTGCAGACATTGACATTTTTTAAAGTTCATCCAGTAAGGCAATTACAAGGAAAAGCTTGAGGCTTGTACTTCTGATAGATGGTATTTTGCAACTTCTTTTCAAATTGCTTATCTGCTAAGACCTCACTTGTAAAGCGTGGTTACTGCAAAAACTTCTGTGTTCATTCAGACCACCGTTACTCTTCCACAGAAAATATTTAACACACATACCTCCTCTCTGTTTCCTTCTGGATCCTCTATGAAGACCATAAGGTCTCCCTGCCCAGCACTGATGGTGTCTACTGTGAAGATGGCAGGCTGCTTAACCATGTTCCCATGAGGCTCAATCCCTGTGAGACATGGAGAGCAGCACGTTAGATGTTGGTGCAAAACCCAAAAGGTAGTTTGGTGCTGAGGGATTCTGTGGGAGGACAGGTTGGAAGTTGCCTCCAGCTTCCTCAGGCCGCATTCACCATCTGCCCACAGCATCATATTCACAATAACCCCTATTTTTACAATACAAGCATTTTTAAATTTGCTTGAATCACTACTGCTCACCTCAGAATCTCTGGCCGAGTCAAGAACCCAGCTGGCATCTTGTTCCAGGTGAAACCAAGTCACCCTACTTGCCTAAGCAATGTACCAAGAGTCACCCCCACACTTGGCAAGTGCCCAGCTGACACTGACAGCGAGCAAGGTATGTGCATTAGTTACTCTTTAGGAGCTGCTCCGCTTCACACAGATAAATCCTGCAATGGTGATGCAATGCAGGAAGGGAAACCAGGGAGACAGGAGAGAAATTCTGGGAAGCCTTTTGGTAAAGGCATTATCTTTGAGCTATGGGTGAAAGACCTAAGACAGACAGTTCTTATACTGTCCCATTTTACTCTATTTTCAGAATTCAGCTGTACAGACACTGCTCAGATTATTATTTCAAAGCGGCTCAAACTACTTTGTGAAAGTGAACACTAAAAATGGCACACAAGAACCTCTTTAATTCATTAAAATCCTACAATTCCATGCTGCTTCCACTAAACTTTTATTAAGTTTCCTTATTTCTCAGCACAGGGCCTGCTACAGCATGCATTTACCAGCAGGGTTTCATCATCTCCCTCTATGTAGCCTCAGGTCATGACACCTGTCATGGTGGTGTCAGACCGAGTGGGTGGAAGAACTTCCCAAAGTTTCCAATTCCAGACTAGCCCAAACACACATACCCTTCCGTCCAAGGCAATTACTCCTCAGCTTATTCATAAAACCGTGGGCACTACTGCTCCATAGCACAATTAGTGGAAAGTGCAATGTCTGATACATTATAAAGGAAGTGGTTGTGAACAACAGAATTCCTGAACTTGTTTATCTCCAGAAAACAATAACTTGAGAGCAAGGCAAGGAAGATCATGTTTTTACTAGGAAATCTGAGCATTCTGATAAAGTGTTAACAATTGACAAGTTCATTCTTTCAAATGAAGCCCTAGATTATAATCTAGTTTAAACAGCTATAAATTCACTCTGCGTATCTTCAGTCCACCACACATCCCTCCTCCTAAGGATAAGCAATCCTCGTTGTGCTTGCAGAAGACAGCTTCTGCTGGGACAGCATTAGTCACAGTACTTTCTTAGCCTACATTTCACCTTCTAGATTTTACTTTCTTCTCAGAGATCTGCTTTGGCTGGGTAAACAAGAACTCAGTGTGTCAGTCATGATGTCTACAATTCTGTACAGCACCTCTGCAGTCTCCCTTTGCATCAGGTCTACACACAGCTGCCCTAGGATCAAACCACTGCAGTGTCCAGGGTGACGTGTTACTATCAAGATTCACGTTGGAAGGTTATGAACAGCCTACTGTAGTACAAAGACTGACCAACTTCATATCTGACAACAACCTTTTTCTGAAAGCATCAAGATGTGTTACACATTTGTCCAAAATACCCTGCCCAGTCTGACAGCAAGCTCCTCATTGCTGCAACCCTTTTTGGTTCTGACATATATTAGCAGTCAGAACTGTCAGTTATATTTAGTGACTCTGTTTTGGCAATTAACTTTGAAAAAACATCAAATCTTTCAAGAGCTGATCACCCTTTATAATTTCCATTACAACAGCCCCAGAGCACTGCATGCACAAGAAGTAGACAACAAAATAATGCCCATTTTGGAAAGAATAACAACATGACTACAGCCAGACTTGACAGATTGAGGCAGGATGATCAGTCATTTACACAGTAAGTGAAGTATAGGTAGTCTATAAATTTGGGATCTAATAAATGTGTCTATTGTGGTTTGCTGTGCTAGACTCACTTGTGACAGTAGGCAGTGCAGGGACAAGATCCATATCCACTCATTGCACTAATTAAGTTTCAACGGAAATTCAGGTTGAAAAAACCACCAAAAACCCCAAGAATGCTAGGAAAAAATAAGGAAAATTTTGTTTCTTTCCACTGCACTCTTGTACACCCAATTATGAAATCTACTAGTTCTAAAAAGTTTTGAAGGACCACAGCTGGCCCCAGATGTAAAAAAAGATGTAACAGTCAAAGTGTAATGTGTAAGTCATGTCTTGCTTCACATCAAGAACATTAAGGATAAAAAACCCTGCTATTCATTCAGTTGTGACTGCATTCCAACCTAGAACAGAATCACATCAGAAGTTACAAGAATTATCTATTGAAAGGGTAAGTTAAAAATACAACTGCCTACATATCTACACACAAGTACTTCCACTTGGCAAACATAGCCCTTATGGCAAAAGCTCAGGACTATTTAATGTTTGAAGAGTTACCAACCCACCCTTGTGCATGTGCAAAGTATTCACACCTGCTGATCATTTCAAATAGTTTATTTAGAATTAGCTGACCCCAATACACATCTCTCACTATGCCTGGAAGACTAGAGACCGTCTCTACAGTCTGCTCAGAGATAAACAGATAGTAGAGGGTTCTCCTCTTTAAATGAGTGTTTCATCATAAGAAACACTTACTGCTAGAACCCTCAGCAGCAATACTACTAGCTTAAATTTCATACCAAGGTTGTTTTAGCCCCATATCATGCTACTTCTTCCAGCTGTGGACTGCAAGGCTGGCAGCTTGCAGAACAGGTTCAGAGACTTTGGGGAATTTACATGTTAGAACTAGGAGTGTCTTCTGGACTATATCCATGTATTTCTGAAACTAGGCACCACACCAAGAGTACACAAGTGAAACTTTGAAGTCAGTTACAGTAGGTCTGGAGTTCAACATAAGCAAAAAACCCCACCCAGCTTTCTGAAGAGTTAAATGCTCTGTGCAGATTAAGCTCACTGAGCCCTTACCTCTGCCATAAGCCCTTGCTTTCTTTGGATTCAGTTTAGGTTTTAAAGGAGCTCCTGGTTTCAGCTTGGCTTTGGGGAACTGGGACAGGTAAGTCATTACAGAGTGTTCATCCACATCAGGGTGGATAATCTCTTCAGGGGTAATAACCTGAAAGACAGAGCAATTAAGTATATTGTACCAGTGCTTAGTTACCACATGTCAACACAGAAACACAGCTATAACTGAGGCTTACATTTCAAAACTCCTGCGTGATAATGTGATTTCTTATATTTATTTTCCCTTTGGTATATACAACATCATTTATCATCTCATAGCAAGAAAATCAAGAAGATCATTATGCTCCAAAATGTGGTTTGGGGCTTTTTGTGCCTTGGTTATAAGGGGTTCTCAGGATACCACAACACACTAAACAGTTGGAAGGCAAGACAATGGTAGCTATATTCCCCCCTGAAAAGCAACACAGGGATAAGTGAAACCAAAAGAATTAATAATTCATAACCCTGTGTGCTACAGCTCTGAACTGCAGTGCTTGCACAGAGAAACTTGTGATCAGTCTTCTCCTGGTCCCATGATACAAGCTGCTCCAACAGCTTCAGAGACTTCAACAATTCTGTCAGCATGAAAATAATCCTGTTTGCAAATACATTGTTCTCTGTTTGAAAGTCATCTTTGCAGGTGATTTCCTAAGCCAAGGGGTTTTTCTTCTGCAGAATCCAATGCAGCAAAACAAACTCACTCCATGGACTAACAAAGCGTGCATCACTACACATGGACTTTTTCCTCTGCCCTACATGCTACAACACCAGATGTCTTCAGTGAAGACACACAAAAAAAACACAGCTCTAAAACATAATAGTGCATTTCACTACAATTTGCCCTTTCTCATGCAGTTTCACATGAGTAAACTAACTTTTGAAAATGTACAAGCAATTTCACCTGCTTTCCTCAATCTAAAGTCAAGCTAGATGGAAGTACACAGCTGACAGTTGTGCTTCCTGCACAGTCTTACCTGTGGCACACCCAGCCAGTCGTCTGCCTGCTGCATGGCTTCCCGAGCATTGTCAACAGGCTTCTTCGGGTCCCAGGTCTCCCAGTCAGGGCACAGGCCTGCAAGCACGTTTAAGTTGTTAGGTGTTACCTGCAAAGGAGCTTCCCTACCTGAAGAAACCAAGTACAAACTCCACAGTCACTTGTATTATGCTGCTACACAAAAAGACATTCAGAGCTTTGCAGCAGTAACCACAGCAAGATAAATATATGCCGCTCACTGCAACACTTCTGAAGCAACAACCAGTACCTCCACAGGCCTTTATGGCACAGGCAGTAACAGCCAGTTCGGAAAGACTCGCACCCACCTTGCCTGTCAACAACATAGATGCATAGCTTTTCACTCAGCCACACAACTGCACCGATTTAAATTTAAGCTGGGGCAAGATACCCTCCAAATTCAGCATGAATACATTTAGCCATCCTTCATGTTTCACTGGCTCTCCTGAAGCAAATCTGGAAAATAAGATTTCAGCTGCTTGCCACAGCACCCCAGATTGCATTAGATGAACACCAGCAAATACCCTGGCAAGTAGTTACAAGAAGGGGAGGAAACTGCTTTTTTCACACTTTATCACATTACTTGCCATAAGTAGCACAGCCTCAGCTTGCTAAAGACTGAAGTTCCAGGTAGTGTGCAGCTTCTGGCTGCTCCGTGCTCCCTCTGCAATCCTATTGCAGAACACATGAAGCCTCCTGCTGCACCCTGAAGTTGAAAGGTTGTTGGCACTTGCTGTGGGAACAAGTCTTTCTGGCATTCAGGAGCCAGCATTTGCACCTTTGTCCCTTACACCCAATCACAAAGCTAGACGTGGTGCCTCCAATAATGCAATCACACATTCTGCTTTGGGCCGGTATTTCTCTTGGCCAAGTCACTTAAACTTGCTGCTTCCCACAGTTGGCCTCTTCGGACTTGGGTTTTCTTGAAAGCCTTATTCTTGTCTTCAGCTCAGCAATGATACAGCAGAGCATCCACGAGGACAGCAAGCAAGGAAAACACTGACCATCAAATCAAAGGACTTACCTGGAGCACAACTGTCAACAAGAGCCCCCAGTGCTTTGCCATCCTGCCAGTTTTGATTGAAGTTTGTTATTGGCAAATAAGGAATTTTGTTCTGGATCCAGCCCAGCAGTCTCTGCTTCGGAGTCTGCTTCTTTGCATCATCATCACCTTCATCCTCCCACACTGGCATGGAAATGGAGTAGTGAAGGATAAGGGTCCATATCAGCCCAAGGATCAACTTTAAGTTTCCATCAACTATGGCTTTACTATCTGGAAGACAAACATACAATCAATTATTTCCCATCCTAAAGAAGAGAGGTATCCTTTTGAAATACTTTGTCTGCATTCATGCCCAGGTAAATCAAGGACAAGAGCACAGGCCCAGGTCACAGGAGGCAGACACACCATTCTTCATGCTCTGCATTAAACAGGAGGAGAGAGAAGAGTTCAAGGACTCTGTGTTCTTGAGCTGTCTGGAAAGCATGGTGCTCTACTAGGGTGGTAGGACATGCCCTTGAAGCTTTACAACAAAGTGTAGAAGAGCCAGCAGTTTAAGATCTCTGGTATTTTGCATTTGGATGATATGTGCCACCTGGTATTTTTAATGGCAGTTGTATCTTAAGAGAGACCAAACAGCATGTTCATAAGGACAGCATCCCAATAAGGACAAAATACCCCAGGGCATAGCTAAAATCACTACTTAGGAAACTTCATTTATACAACAAAACACGATTCCCCACACAGATCAGCAGTTTGCATTAAAAATAGTAGGGAAAAACAAACAAACAAACCAAACCAAAACAACCCCACACAAACACATACTACATGAAGTCCAGCAACACCAGGAATTCAGACAGTCTGGATATATCACGACCTGGGTACAAAAGGGGGAAGCAGAGGTCCATTGTGTATCCTTTGTTCCATCACACTCCTGCCTGCACAAAAAAAAAGTCATCCCTTCATGCTATAAATTCAGAGTTAGAAGTAAAGGAAAATCCAGCTCTGGCTTTTCTGTGACACACTCTAGCTAAGCACAGCAAATTTTATCACCACAATAGCCACACCACATCTCTACTTTAAGACACACCATACAGCTAAGCTTAAGGCTGCTGGGTATCAAGATCAGATTGTTCAAAGAAGCTGTCTGAAGGGGCAGGGTATTTTTCCTTACCAGTCTGGCCTTATGAACAGACCTCTACAGTTTTGTGAACTGCAACATGCTTTGGTTTTAGGGAGTCACAGATTGGATGCGCACCCTTTGAGCTTGTAGCTTTTACTCACATTGTGTTACACTTGTAACAGTTCCAGTTTACCCAAGCTCACCCAAACCGGGACTCTTCTGCAATGTCTCAGAATGCTCTCAGCCTGACTGAAGCACTTCACAGCAGAAGCACTTTTCTGGGTTTTTTCCTCCATTTCAGTGATACTGTTACAAAAACCTGGGTTTAGTCAACAGAAGTTACAAGTGGCCTGGAAGCTTTTGTCTGCTCTCCAGCTCCTGAAGCTGATGCTGGAGTAAAGACAGCAGTATGAACTCACTCTCACACTGCCAGGATAATTGTACATGGATCTTACAGCATCCTAGCTAGCAAAGGAGAAGTGTTCAGTACTTCAATTGTCTTCTCCAGTTCAAATTCAGAGTATTAACAGGTGCATTCCTCCAAGATGAGCCTCACCATGCCCAACATCCACTGGGCATGCCTTGCTCTTCTTCAGGTACAGAGACCACAGCAGCAACCCGAATACAATACAAAATACAACCCAAATACAATACAAAAAAGATCTCCCAACTTTCAAACCAAGTGATTATAGAGAATAGTGACCAAGAACAGTAAGCATCAGGATGTTCCCTTTAACCCAATGCTCCAGCAAAGTGGTTAATATTTACATGGTTTCACAATAGGGCAGTATGTCCTGAACCAATAATACCGTAACTTCAGACCTTGAATGGTGTTTAGGCTTTCTGGATAGTTAACATTTGGTTTCTACTCAGATTTTATTTGTATGGAATTTTTTAATATCAGTTTTGACTAGCCTTACAGGATTCTGATAATTGTCTGCCACTTGACTGCTCACTGCTGATTTCATATCCAGCCTGAGATGTACAAAAGATAGCTCTAAGATGATTAAGCTGCGCCGGGTTTTGATTACAAGCTCCAAAGTAAAAGTCTGCATCACGTAAGTAGTGTGTCTCCTGGCGACAACTACACAGTCCCTGCTGTTACCCATTTCCCCTCTTTTTCCAGTTCAGAAGCAAACTGGTCAGTGGAGGGAAATGCTCCCTCAACATATTAGTGAAAACCTTATTGAAAGAAACTGTATCAGAGCAGAAGAACGAACTGCATTTTACATGAATCAGAGATCCAAAGCCTTGCTGGCAGGCTCACCACAATGCCTGAGCTCCACAAGCTGGAACTGAGGGCTGCAGTGTGCAATAACCAGACCATCAGTGTGAGCCCCCACAGCCAAACTGCTCCACATGCCTGCGGCACCTCCATCCTGCACCCCAATGGCAGGACAACCTGCTCATACTGCACTGCTGGAGCACATCACGAGCCATCACATCCCTGAGCCAGAAAGGCCTCCAAGCTTCAGCTTCAGATTTGTACCGACATCAGCATTTTTACCAGAGTGGACAGAGTGATGACTTAATATGCTACAAACAAATTCCTTTCAGGAGGCTATCCAGCCTTCCCAGGGAGAAAAGCCAGTGGGACAGAATCACCTCAAACACACTGCTACATGCACATTACTAGACATAAAGAATGGCTCATCTCATATTTGCATCACATAAATAACATCTATAAGTGGATGCGCTGTGGTTACTGCAGCAACAAGACACTTGCTCAGAGCTTTTCCAGCACCCCATCGCCATCTCCGAGGGCATGGCTGGCCAGGTCTTTGACCTGGGGTAAAAAGAGCCCATGCACAAGAGAGCTTCACATCAAGAGCAAGAATATCTCATCTGCCTGTCCAGAAAGGCTGGGCATGGGGCCACTGCCCTGATAACAGGAAAAGGTCACTGCAGGAATAGGATGGCTCTTCCTCCCTGCGGCTAGTGCCATCCCCACGACTGCTCTTTGTTAGCAAGTTAGCAAGCTCTTACAGTCTCCTGGCTTCCTGACAGGCATAGGGATCCCATGATGTAATTTTTTCCAAGCCCACTTGTAGAAGGGCTTGTCTGCTTTTACTTGGGGTGGGGAGGAGGGAGGGAGAAAAAATCCTGGGCAGGACAGAAGACCTTATCAGCACCTAGTAGAGCCACCCACATGCCCTTCCCATAGGCACTCTGCTCCCAGCTACAGGGGAATCCACCAGCAACTCAGCTCTGGGTCACAATCTCTATCATAACATAGAAGGACACACTCCATGTTCAACAAGAGTTCAAACAAAAGCAAGGTTGGCTTCCAAGCACTGATGCAAAGCTCAGTTCCACCCAACCATACAGCCTCTCCAAAAAAGCCTCTGCTTTAGTGCTGTCTTTTTAATTAAATGACTAAAAACATGCAGTAAATTCTTGAGGTCTCTCAAGCATTAAGATGCAAGTGGCATCCAAGACGATCAGCATCTGTTAATAGGTCCTGCAAAAGCTCACAGTGCTGGCCCAGAACCCTGAAACCCTCTTAGTACAACCAAGTTTGCAGGCATCGCCCCCAACTCCAAGTGTACACACTGCCAGTGTAAAACTGCCTTGATTTTGGAACAGTGGCAAAAATGCTTTTTTAATGTCACTTGAGCACCAAAAAAATAAAAAAATAAAAAATCATTACTGCAGACACTGCCATGTACCCCAGCTCAGCTGCCTTTCCACTGGATTTCCCCATTCCCTGGTCTGCTTCAAGATACATTTTCTGGCTATCCCATGCTGGAAAACTGATTATGTGAACAGCAGATCACTGCTTTCCTACTACAAACATTACTTCTAGACATACTACTCACAAAATCCATGCTTTGAAGCTTTACAGAGCCTTTTAAGCTATGTGACTCAACTCTTCCTCTGGACCTCACAGTAAATTTACAGCTCAGATTTGCACACTTCGGGTCAGTGCTTCAGAACCAAAGCACAAGTGCCCTGCCCTGTGAGGATGCACCTCCAGCACTGGCAGTGTGAGCAGCAGTGTTCATCTTTCAGCTTTGATGAATTAGGTAGATGGGAACAAATTCTATGATTCTATAAATTACTTTCAGCTGAAACAGAGAACACGTGCTTGCTTCATGGCACCAGGCAAGTTTCCACAGATTAAAGGAGCCCTCTCCACACAGGCAAGGGCTGTCAGTCCCTGCCTTCCTCTGCTCAGAG
Organism: Ceryle rudis; assembly: GCA_033439905.1. Taxonomy (NCBI): domain Eukaryota; kingdom Metazoa; phylum Chordata; class Aves; order Coraciiformes; family Cerylidae; genus Ceryle; species Ceryle rudis. The sequence goes on along the minus strand of JAAGNO010004657.1, from coordinate 596 downwards.
GAAGCAAGCTGTCATGTCTCATCCGCCAAGATTCTTTACTAGCACCATTGTAGGCAGCTTTAATGTAACCTGCAGATGCACTTACACAAATACCAGAGCACACTCACTCACTGTTTCACTGTACCTGGTAGCAGATGTGTGCTTTGGAGATCAAAGTTCTTGCACAGCTGAGTCACCAGACCAGCAGCAGAGCAGGATACCTGCTGACAGCCCCTGGACTTGTGCTTTCAAAGACACATTTGTATGGGGAGCCCAGGCATGATGCAGGAACCCATAGCTCAAGTGCAACAGGACCTCCTGCCTTCCCCAGACCACTACTTAAGAGGACTTCAACTCATCTGGAAACACAGGCAAACAACTTTAGAAGTGCTATCCAGAACAGCCAAAGGGTGAGAGGGTTTGAGTGTTCTGGGGTTTGTGTGTGGGGTGTTTTGGGGGGGGATTTGGGGGCGTTGGGGGGACATTTGGGGGGCGTTTAGGGGATTTTGGGGGCATTTAGGGGACATTTGGGGGCCTTTGGGGACGTTTAGGGGACTTTGGGGGCATTTAGGGGACATTTGGGGCCTCTGGGGACGTTTAGGGGCTGTTCGGGGGGC
>JAAGNO010004654.1:31104-44544 GCA_033439905.1 Ceryle rudis | reverse complement strand
AGGAAGTAAGGAAGGAAGGAAGGAAGGAAGGAAGTAAGTAAGGAGCATGGCTGCCCCCTGGGACTGTCCTGCCCCAGAGGTGACAGTCGCTCCCTTTGCCCGAACCCCGTCCTGGGGACCTCTGGGGATTCACAGCCTTCCCTCGGGACCCCCCCCTCGGCTTCTGCTGTCTGTCCGTCCATCTGTCCAGCCAGAGCCCCAGACAGGAGCTGGGTCCCACCAACCAGGGCCGCCAGTCCCACCAGTGCTGGGGGGAACCCTCCCAGCTCCTGTCCCCTCCCAGCTCCTGTCCCCTCCCCGCTCCTGTCCCTTCCCCGCTCCTGTCCCCTCCCAGCTCCTGTCCCTTCCCCGCTCCTGTCCCTTCCCCGCTCCTGTCCCCTCCCAGCTCCTGTCCCCTCCCAGCTCCTGTCCCCTCCCAGCTCCTGTCCCCTCCCCGCGGGTGGAGACGCTGCAGGGGACGGGCCCCAAGCGGCTTCACGGGCGAAACCCGAGGGTCGCGGCGCCTGGGAAGAGAAAAGAGAAGGGGAAAAGGTCCCTCTGCTCTGCAGAGTTGGGTGGGAAAGGGAAGAGAACCCCCAGGATAGAAACCAACCCCCAACCCCCGTCCCCACGGACGGGCCCTCCCCGAGCAGCTGGAGCCGTGGGGACGTTGGGGGGACGCTGCTGTCACCCCACCGAGGTGTCCAGAGGTTGCTACACCCACTGAGGAGCACCCAAAACCTCCTCCCTTCACCCAGCACTGCGGTGACAGCCGGGTGACGACGCTGCTGTCACCCCACCGAGGTGTCCAACACCACCCAGCCCCTGTCCCTCACCCCCCCAGAAGGAGGGGTGTCCCCGAGCCCGTGCCGGGGTGTCTGGGGCGCTGCCAGCCCGGGAAGTCCCCTCCCCAGCTCCGGGGCTGCCCTCCCCACGCAGCCGAGCGGCTCCGCAGCCTGTTCGCCCACATACCAGCCCCGTGTGGTCACAGACCTTCTCCTGGCAGAGCCGCGGGGAGGAGGAGGAGGAGGAGGAGGAAGAGGTGGCAGCCTCTAAACCACCACATTCCTACCAGCAGCAGCTGAGCGTGGAGCGCTGGGCTCAGCCTCGCCCCGTGGGGAGCGAAGCCACCTCATTTTCAGACCTTTTTTTGAGGTGTCCTCGTCTCTGGGGGGGGAGGGGGGGGAGTTTTTCCCCTCCTCGCCTGGCAGGGATGGAAAGAAACAGCTCAAATCCCACGAGCAACATCTGCCCCTCGCCACGCACCCCCCTCCTGCCCGGGCTCGGCTGGCCGCTCACCCCCTGGAAAGCAGAGGAGTTTTCTCTTTGCTCCCCCCCCAAAATCCTCCCCACCCTCGGCCTCGTGTCTTTGGGTGGCGGGTGGAGTTGGTGACAACCGGCCCCCCACCGTGCGCTGTCACCAGAGAGGACGATGAGCCCAGTGGGAGAGCTGGGAGGGGGCTGGTTGTGCCTCTGTCACCAGCCCCACGGCCACGGCTGGTGGACGCAGGAGACAAACCCCCCCCAGTCCCCGCCAGTCACCGTTTGGTGGGATCCATGATTATTTTCGGATAAAATGTTTCGAACTGACAGCTACCGGCCTACTGTAACTTTCTGAATGTGGAAAAAGCTTTGAATGTGGAAAATTCCATCACCAGTTCAAAATTTTGGTCCTGTTTCCTCAGATAAGACCTGTAAATTTTGGCCTTGCTGGAAATAAATAATCTTTATTTTTGAGGCTTGTGAGTGTGAGTGCTGTACGTCAATTAGTATTAACTTTGAATGCTTCCCCCTTCTCCTTTCTTTAAAGGTTTATATATTTATGAGACTGATTCCGTTTCCAATCCATCGCCTGTAACCCATCCTGAGGTATGGAGAACTTCATCCTGTATGAGGAGATTGGAAGAGGGAGTAAGACAGTTGTTTATAAAGGAAGAAGAAAGGGGACAATTAATTTTGTTGCTGTTCTTTGTGCTGACAAATGCAAAAGAGCTGAAATAACAAACTGGGTAAGTAATGTTTGGGTTTTTTTTTTTCCTGCTAAATCAGGAAATAGAAAAATATCACGTGCTTCCTTACATGGAATTTGCCACCTTTGAAATCATCTTCTTAAGTTTTTAAATTCTTAGATGTTAATTAGAGCCTTACTTTAATGTATTTATTTCTTTGTCTGATTTTATTGTTGTTTAAATCACATGCATAAACCCGTGTTTACAGGCTTACTGTTTATTTTATTATTAATTGTGCAAATTCAGTGGTGGTAACACCTTCCAGTAAATAATCAATTTCTTGCTAAGAAATTATTTTTGATGAAAGAATAGCATTTAAGGTAAATTCTGTTTTTTTTAAATGCTAGAATGGCAAACTTTTAAACATATAATGCTTTCCGTAAGAAAACCCCTATAACCAGTGCAGTTAGCCATTTCAAATATCATTTGAATGATTGCTCTTGCCTGATAAGATGATGAATGATAGAGAAAATTCTTTTTATTTCTTCTTACTGCATTCACCACATTGTCTCACGCTTGTGTTCTCATTTAAAAAGAAAGTAGCAATCCAAGTTTGACTCCAGCCAGCATTGGTTTTCAAGTTGCTTTAGAGTATAGCTTCAGGGTGGCCAGAATAGGGAAAGTTGGCATCTCAGTCACAGGCAGAGCCTTCCCAGCTTCTACTACTTGCTTTGTCTATCATTTCATTAGTACTGTTGTTTTTTTTCCTCTGTGTTGTTTTATTAAACTGTCCTTATCTCAACCCCCCAGTCTCACCTTTTTTTTGTGCTATGGAGGGGTGTGGGGAAGCAGTGGTGAGTGGCTGCAGGTGTTTAGCTGCCAGCAGAGGTTAAACCACAACAGTGTGTAAAGTTATCTTTTCTCAACATACATGTATAACTAAAATACTTGAATTGTAGAATAATGTTAGTGCACTGGAAAAGGTAAGCAAACAAGTAAAGTTTTATTGTCTCACCTTAAGTCCATAGATACTGCATTTTGGGTTGGTTTTTTTTTTTTCCTGTTGTGTTTTTTTTTTTTCCCCCAGTTAAGTATGTGAAAAATTTTGTTCAAGGTTCGTCTGACTCATGAAATCAGACACAAGAATATAGTGACATTTCACGAATGGTATGAAACAAGCAACCACCTCTGGCTTGTAGTGGAATTATGCACAGGTAAGATGAGTTTAAAAGGTAAAAATTTAAAGAGTGAGTATTTGTAGCAGATTTCTTATAACAGACAAACAAGCGATTTCTTGTTTCTCCACAACAAATACTTAGTTCTTTGAAAAAGCTTAGTAATTATCTGATCATTAATTTGAGAATCCTATTTATATATCAAGAAATAAGTTATAAGGTATAAATGACTTAATATTGTTCAAATCAATTTTTTAATCAAAAGGCAATTCTGTAGCTAATAGTAAATTATTAAAGTGTTCTCACTGTTCAGTGGAAGTATTTTGACTTCTATGTTAAGACATTAATTTGTGAGCTCTGAGGACCTAAAACTTCATTCAGGGATTCACTGAATTTTGAATTTTCTCATCAACTGATTAAAGACATCTGTTAAAGCTTCCTCTAATCGTGATGATGGTTTTAAACTCCAGATAGTGTGCCTTACTTCACAGAAAAGAAAAAAAGGCCAATTGTGCAAGTGATGCGTGTTTAGATTTTTAGTATCTGGAGTTTGTTTCCTAGTAAAAGTCCATATTGCACATAGCCTTTTATTTTTCTCACCAGAATTCTGCCTCAAAAATTACTGAAGGTGAAAAGCGACAAGTTTGCTTTCAGGGGAGGAATTAGGTCATTCTTGCAGTTGTTAATGGCTCATATGGAGGCTTTTGCCTGTTTGCTTAGTCTAACTTATGGGCACGTATTTAAGTTCTTAGGCAGCCTTTTATTAAGTACAGTTGTAACAGTCATCATGTGTTTTTACCTTGCAGTATGTCAGTTTGCTGCAAGAGTGTCTTAAAGCGAATTTAGTTATAAATAGAATAAGACATGGATTTCTTACTAATTTTGTAGAGCGCTGAAAATGCTCTTTGAAATATTGAAGATCTCTCTCACTTGTCTCAAGGTGACAAAGTGAATTTCTGTTCTAAGATGCAGCATACTTCTCTGTTGCTTGTTTCACCACTATTTTGTGTGTGTGTATTTGGTCATGTTATGGAATTATTCTATATGTAGCCCTCTAAATAACATCATAAAACCTCCAGTAATTAAACATGAGGGAAAATTATTTACTACCACTATGTAATATTTTCCTGGATTTAAAGGAATGACTGTTTTACTAAACAACATTAAACAGAAAGAAAATAATTTAAAGATTCATCAGTGTTGAATAATTTGAAGAATACTGTGATGACAGACCTTTTAGTCTTTCTATTTTCTGAAGGTCCTGAGCAAATAGAAAAAAGCTCAGGAAAATTTATGTGGTTTGGAATAAAAATATGTTTTTCTTTTCTATTAAAATCACTCCTAATCCCTGTTTTCATTCAGGGACATAAATTTGTGTTAATTTCTTAGTTTATTTTTTAATCTGCACGATTTAGCTGAAATATAAGTAACAGCTAACACAGGAGACCCATAGATAATCTATGAAATGCAAACTGTAGTCTCAGGGGAAACAGGATTGGTGCAGGAGTAGTAAAGGACCCACATGAGGGTGCAGAAAGGGATTTTTTGGGGAGCTGGGAACATGGAGTTTAGGGTAGGAGAGGGGGGCAGGAAGGAGGAGAAAGACTAACCAATGAGTTTGTGGGAAATGAGATTAGTAGAAGTCCAAGTCCTGTGAACAGTTAGGACAGGAATGGCTGATATGGGATGAGTCTGGTGGGATACCTGAGAATCAGGAGGATGTGAGGAAGCAGCTGATTGGGGAAGAAGGGAAATTTTTGCAAGGACAGAGAAATAGTAATGATCAGCGAGGAAAAGCAGAGAGTGAATGTGAAGTCCAGGGAAGGACATGAATGACAGAGGATATATGTGAGGGTTATTTGGAAGCTGTTGGAGGTGTAATCTGCTCAGAAGCAGAGGAAGGAATTTAGGAATTGGTTGGAATTTAGGGGAGAAGGAGAGTGATTAATTTGTAAGGACAGAGAAGGGTTGCCTGTTAGGATGAGAAGTCCAGAGAGATATGAGAGATGCTGGGGCAGGAAGTTAGGATTTGTTAGAAAAATATGGGAACTGAAAGTTTAGTCCTGAGTTTTTGTGTTGTTGTTTGGTGGTTGTTTTGTTGCATGGTTTTGTTTTGGTGGTTTTGGGTTTTTTTTTTAGTTTGGTTTGGTTTTTGTTTGTTTGGGTTTTTTTTTTCTTGGGGAAAAAAAAGGTGGAGAGGAATAGATGAGCATGAAGGAACTAGGGCACATGAGTCAAGAAAAGGACTGTACAAAAATACCGTGTGTGATGAACAAACACAAGAATTTATCTGTTGGATGATGTTTCACCTCAGGGCCGCAGGACATAACCAGGTTTGACTATTTCTGTGGTCTGTGAATTCAGTGCAAGATTGTGTGTCATTAGTTTTACCACTTGTTTCCAGGAGCTGATAGCCTGCTTTTGGTAGTGTTTATTCTTTTAACTCATTCAGTGGGGATCTGGTTAAAGAATTTGAGCAAATCCATTGGGTACTATTACATTGTGACATGACATGGTTTCTAGGTTTCTTCTTTCCATTTTGTTTCCTTTGTAAAAATCAATATTAAAGTAACTTTGGAGGCATGCACTCAATTTAATTGTAGTCAAAGTTAAGATTATATTTTTTTGTCACAGTATTGGAAATAATTTTTTTTCTCTGTACATCTTAGATTTAGTAACTATTAGATAACCTTGAGAAATATTTTTAATATCTACTGATAGTGATTTTTGCTTGACATCTTTTGAAGAAACTTACATAATGCCCTTGGGAATTATTTGTATGGCGTCCTCTTTATATGCACTTTCTGACTATGTGTAAACATATTTCAGGTGGTTCTCTAGAATCTGTTATTGCTCAAGATGAACATCTACCTGAAGATGTAGTGAGAGAATTTGGTGTTGATTTGATTACTGGTTTATACCATATTCATAAACTTGGAATTATCTTTTGTGACCTGACACCTGGAAAGGTAAGGAAGAGTATGATTTATAGGGGACACTGTATGTTACTTCACATAGCATCAGCATTTACTTAATTATTCCTAATGTACTGTTTGAAAGAGGCTTACCTCAGGTTGAAGGCCAGCTGAGCTTTGCAATATATGTGAAGACATTGAGAGTTGAGTCTCTAGCTGGAATATTTTATGATGATTTTTTTTTCTCAGTTGTATATCTGATACAAAGTGATAGATTCTTTTTGTTTTGGTGTATTGGTTTGAATTAATAAAGAATTTTAGTTCTCTCCTCAGACATATAACTTTGTTATTATACCTGTTGTTTGGTTTTGGTTTGGCTTGTTTTTCCCTCATCTGATGGAATGGGCTATTTCTCCAAACAACATTTTTGGGGTTATGAAGTTTTTAATTACAAGAACAAGCAGCGATCAAGTAGAGAAAACTCTTCATCATCATTGGAGAAAATCTTTTGAATTTTCTGCCAAATAAAATTAGAAAGATTCTTTTTTTTTTTTCTCAAAGTAATTTTTCTTTTTAGTACACTTTTATTTTCCTATGGAGTTTTACTCTACTTTTACTTTTCTATAGTAACATCATTGTTCATTTACATTTAATAATGAATAAACAAAAGTGCACATTAAACCTGTTAAGGGTTCTATTGTAAGATTCTGTAGTTTTTCAGTTATAAGAAAAAAGGCAGTATTGGGGTTGACTTAACTGAAAACACTGAAAAGTTTTTTCTTTTATGGTGATCATCTCTGTGTACTTAAATAGTTTGTGGTTATTAAAAAAAAATCACAATTATTTTATCCTTTGTGTTTGGAAATTTCAGCAGCCATCTGTTTTAGTGTATATTTGTATGCTGAATTTTGTTTATTTTCTAGATTCTGCTGGAAGGGCCTGGTGCTTTGAAATTCAGTAATTTTTGCTTGGCTAAAGTGGATGGTGAAAACTTGGAAGAATTTTTTGCTTTGGTTGGGTCTGAAGAAGGTGAAGGAGATGTCAGTGAAAGTGCATCACAAAGATACCTGAAAAATAGACTTCAAGGTATGATATTTTTACTAGCCAAAATTAATTAATTTATACCAAAGGCACAGAGTGGAAGATGGAAAAAGCCTTTGCTTGAAGTAGTTTGGAGAGAAAACCTTGAAATGAAATAGTTGTTTATTGTTCTGTTGGGGCTGATTAAATTTCTAGAGAAACTCAATACTCAAATACAAAACTTAGCTCTTAAGGAAGATTTTTCTTAGAGAGATCTTAACTTACAGAGGGAATAGTACCTGCAAGTGAGTAGAAGGGAAAGAAACTGTATTTACTTGTAAACTTTCTTAATGTTTTGCTGTCTCCTGCTGAAAGTTCACACTGGAAATACAAAAACCAAGAACAGACCTTTATTCAGGAAGAAATACAAATTTAATCTCTTTCCTGTTGCCTTTCAGAACAGCTGTTTTGATGTGTATGGTTAATGACCTTTTGTCACAAAAAAAACCCCAACCCAAACAAAAACTAAAAAACCAAACCAAAACCCCAAAAAAACCCAGAAACAAACAAACAGAACCACACAAAAAACCCAATCAAACTAAAAAAAAAAAAAAAAACCAAACCCAAGAACAAAAGAATCCAAAGTAAACTTCTGAAAGGACTATGAAATTAACATTTTTGCTGACTTTGTGTAAATTTTTTAGAGGTTTTTTGAGACCTGTGTGTTTTGATAGGGAGCTATTGCAGAAATAGGAATGGTATATTTCTTTTTCTCTATCGAAACAAAAGGGGTTTGCGAATAAGTTGCTATAATTTGCTATGTGATCTTTGCATAGTGTTTTAGTGTGAAAATAGCTTTAACTAGTTTAGATCAGTGATCCAGTTGGCTAGCTGCCTTGGTTTTGTAACAAGAGTTTTCTAATCTCATGAAGGTTTATGCCTTTAGGATAGTTTAAAAAATACCAAGCAGCCAAACCTGATGTAAGAGTTGTTTCTATTACTCGCATGAGAATTATGTTGGTTTACCATTCTGCTCAATTTGCTTGGCTCTGGAAGCTGTCAAGGCATATCAAAACATGCTTTGCATTACTTGCTGTGTTAGAAAAGTGTAGCCTAAGCCAGTTTGGTTAATAGAAGTGAAATAAACAACAAAATAATGTTTATAATCCTGCGCAATTCAGTAAAAAGGTAAGAGAGATCCTTTGAAACTATGCACATATGATATCTGTTTTCTAACACTAAGCCAAGATAACCTCTAACTCACTGAAGTATAGAGACAAACGTTTGAGGTGTTGAACAGAGTAAGTGCCGAATGAATAATCAAAGTCCATTATACATACTGTATTTTGTAGGCTCTCCATTATACACAGCTCCAGAAGCAATAAAGGGAGAAGACTTCTCCAAAGCCAGTGATCTGTGGTCCTTGGGATGTTTGCTCTATGAAATGTTCTCAGGTTGTAAGTTCATGTATCTATTTTCTGCAATGATGGAAACATAGGTCATGGTCCCAGCCTAAATTCTTGTTAACTTTCTAGGGATGTTAAGATCTAGAAAAACTTAAGACATGTTTTAAAAGTTTTGTGAAGGGTATATTAACTGTACTTTAAAAACAATACAACAAAAGTATGTCTAACAAATAATCAAGTAAATTAATACTGGAAATTGTCCTCTTTTCCGTGCTTTAAATATTATGATGCTAACTAACATGTATCATGTAAATACTATGATTTAAAATTATAGCTGTCCTCAAATTCTGACAGTCTCATGTTTTTAATCTCAGTATTAAACTCTGGGTGCATTATTTTGACCTTTGAAAGAAAAAGCCTGTCACTAGTATAAAACTGGAGTAATTTGGTTTCCTGCAGATAAAGTACCTGTTAACATTATCTGCAGCTGGAAAATTTCATCACAAAAGAGAAGTACAGTGCTACCTTCCGAAGTCTAAATCTGCTGATCTGTTGGATCACTGTAGTTACATAGATACTAAGATTTCTGCCTAGACCTTCTTCTGTAGTTGTCTCATTGCTGATTCATAGAGGGCTATCATGATAACCTCCATCAAGCCATCTTTGGTGCCTCTTCTGTCCACGGTCTCTTTTGCTGTTCATGATAGAAGTTTTGTATTTAAATTGACAGGAGAACTTGATGAATAAAATACAGACTGAGGGTGTTTATTTCTTGAATGTCTCCTTACAAAATGAGCTCATCATATGTCATTGCACTTGACAGCCGTTTTGAAGTTTACCTGATCTGTGGAATACCCTTCTGTTTGTTTGTAGGAAGGCCACCATTTTTCTCAGACAGCTTCTCTGAATTAATGGAAAAGATTTTATATGAAGATCCATTGCCACCTAGACCAGAAGGTAACATACTGTTACTGTTCAGTGAATCAAATCAGAGTAATACTTGCCAAATTAACATTAAATTAACAATTTTAATTAGTTTGGGGACTGAGCTTTGGTAATTGGTTTGGGGTTTGTTTGAGGATCTTTTGAAATGCAAGTAGTATATATCTAAGGTTCTTGATTGTCAAGGGTTAGGGCTGGGCTGGCCACTAGATGAATGACAGATTCTCTGTCTTAAGGAAAATCAATACAGTCACATGTTAAAATTTCTTTTTTCCAGGTGAAATTACTATTAAAGAAAACTTAACATGATCTGTAGATAATTATTTCATCTACGTTGTCTGACAGTTGTTTTTGCTGCCCAATACTTCTCGAGTGCTTCTATTCACAGGTTCTGCTTTTCACAAGCCTTCTGCTGAGTTCATTAGTTTGCTTGATGGGTTACTTCAAAAAGATCCTCAGAAAAGGTAAACTGTCTAATCCATGACAGTTTGCTACATCATCTTTTTTAATTTCTGAAGAAAATAATTGCCATGGTACCGTATGTATAGTATTTTGTGGATGACAAAGAAAGCAAAAATCATTTCAACCCTCATACAAAGGAGCAAGTAGTACTTTTTCTTATATGGAGATATACAGAATGAATATTTTAGTTAAGCATATCTTTGTACTTTTGTAGCTGGTGCTAAACGGATAACTTTGTAACATAAATGATGGGCAGTCTTAAAATTGGATGGATTTGCTTGTCCAGAGTAAAAGGTGCACCTATTTTATGAGGCTCTGTAGAGTCAGAGGGTTTTACAGCCTTGTCTGGTATCTCTCTGTGGAGCTGTACTTTGCCACTTTTTCTATTTGTTTGTGGCTTTTCAAAAGGCTGAACTGGACAGACCTATTGAAGCATCCCTTCTGGAAAGGATCCCTCAGCCATTGTGGTGGTGATTCTGCAGACAGCCAGGGCACAAACTCAAGGTACTAAATGTTCGAGGAATCTTTTATAGTAAATATAAGAAAAAAAAATCTGTAAATTTTATCATTTTTGAATATTGCTTAGGATTTCCATGTTGCTAACTAATTGATAAATGGACTTTTACACCATCCAGTGAACAGTTTTGAAAGCTTAGGATCTGTGTTATCCTATTAGTGTATTTTACTATCTGTTCACTTTTGACAGACTGCTTCCATCTGGCTCTAGAATGTGTCAAAATTTACTTCTGAATTAAGTAGTTAATTTGTTTATACAACAGTGATGCACAGTAATTTGACTTTTTCTGGTTGTTTTTTAAAAAGCTTTTGTAGACTCTTATAAATATGGGTCAATTTTATCCTTAGCGAGATGGTTTTTATTTGATTTTATGCATTAGGCTTAATGCATCACAAAGCCTATCAGGACAGCATCTTAGATTTGTGGTTCAGCTTCTCTCTTGCAAATGCAGCTGACCCATATTCTTTGCTTATGACATGAAGCATTAATCTAATGTTGTTTTGTTTGTTTGTTTTTCTAAATTTGTAACAATCTACAGTTATATACGCAGAAAACCCCAAACCTTTTGTGAATATAGGTTCTATGTATTAAGTTAGGCTTCTTCAAATTTCCTCTTACCTTGCTGGTTTTTTGGGTTTAATTTTGAATTAGATATTTAGTGTTGATTTTTATATTCTTCCATTTTAGGTTCCAATCTAGAGAATTAATGTGAAAACACCATTTTAAGAATGCTGAATATTTTTATGTTCAATCTATTTAAATTTCTCTCTTGTATTGTATTTTTGATACCAGTGCTGCAGTATTTTCATTATTAACACTTATTCTAGTTTGAGAGACAGGTCTTTGTCTTTTAATTTTATTACTCTTTTCACCATCAAGATAAGAAATCAAGATTTAATGTTTATACCACAAAGTAAGAATTTATTCAAGGTTTTAGCAAGACGTGTCAACCTCCACCACAGTGCTCATCTTTGAGGAATTTTCAGAGAATCGGAAGAATCTTGTGAAATACTGGACGATTTGACGTTACTCTTGAGAGTTCTCTAATGCCTCTAAAATATCCATTGACGTAAATGCTAATTGAGAGATATGACAAGTGTAGGACTTTGGCTTGACATGCAAAAGAAGCTCAGTATTGTTTCTTTTCAAACTATGACATCCATGTATCTATTTTCTTCACACTGTGGATTTGATTACTATTTGATGTTGTGGAAAGCATTCAGGAAGGTTATATGACCTGGTTCCAGCTGAATAATAGAGGGGTGTATTAAAAAAACCCCAAACAACCAAAATCAAGAAAGTTGCAATTAAGCACAACATGTAAATTATTACATTATTATTATTCACCTTAACCTAGGCTACAGACTTCATTATTAAAAGTAGAATTATTGTGATATTTTCCTGTGAGGATTTGAGTGGCCTGTAAACTTCTAATATTCTGATTAAACTTCTAATACTCTGCTTCATGCAAGTTCTACTGAAGGAGCTAGAGAATTCTTCATATTCTCCAAGTCATTTGCTGTAAACTTATTTGTCATCATTGCCATTACTAATATAAAAAAAGTATGTGTAATAGAACAGCATGCTACTGTGATATATTTATTTATTTTTAAAATATGTGTAATTAATATATTTTATTAAGCAGAAGTGAAAGCACAGAGTTATTGGTGCCTTGGAATGCCAAAGAGATGGTGGATACACATAAAAATGTAGATAACTTGTCATCCTCCAGAGCAGATAATAAGCTAGCAAGCAAGTCTTTCCAAACAGGTAATATTCTTCATTATGTTATTCTGAATTATTTTGTGTCCTGTGACTTCTGTCAGTCTTACCAGCATGCTTATTCCCTGTGTTTTATTTAGTCTTTTAGCTCTGAATGCAAGTTCTTGTTCTCTTTTCAGTAGAAGCTCAGACTGAATTGCGCCCAAAAAGTGCAGCTGATGGTGAATCAAATGAATCCATATTTCTTCTAAGGTATGAAAACCTAAAGAACAAGCAGAAAACCCTTGAAACCCTGTGTGGGCTTGGGTTTGAATTTTTTTTTTTCTCCTGTCTCTTCAGACATTTTATTACTCTGTAGCTTTGTGTTACTGTGTCTCCTTTTGAATTTTCTGTCACTGGTTTAATTAATATTATGGTCTTTGAAGAGCTGCAAAAGTCGTTAAAGCAGTGCTTTTATGGCTTTATTCCACTGTGTTTTGGAATTAGACTTTTGATTTCTTAGCTGTCTAATTTTGTTTGGTGTTTGTATTTTTAATTTAGTTGCTTTTTCTAATAGATAAAACTGATTTGCAACTAAATATGCATATTACTTTCTGCTAATGAAGAAAATACATCCCTTTGAAGATGTTGATTAAATTAGTTTCTTGGCCTGCCAATTTCAGTAATTCTAAAGTTGATTTTAAACACATTAAATTGATGTATATTGCAAAAACCAAGTTCACTAGCAGCTCTGTGAAAACTGCAAATTTGCAGTGTTCTTGTCTCTCTTTCCATAATTTTTCAATTAGCAGACAGGATTTTTGAAAAGAAAAACTAAAAAGTAAACCCAGTTCATATTCATACAAAGCATTAGGCAGTTCATAATTTTAATTTCCTAGCCAAGAGTTGGCAGTCAGAAGAAAGTAACATAAATTGCAATGTTTTTATCCAGTTAATTCTCTTCATATATTGTTTGTTCTTAAGATGATTTTGTTTTAGTATCAGTTGGAGAGTGACTATGGGTGAGAAAATAATCAAACTGCATTGATGTAACAGCAGCAAATAAAAGAAACCATCCAGTCCTTCACATTTTTAACTGTCAAACAAATCCAAACCTTGTCAGGATGTATTTAAAGATGTGAAGTTTGTGTTTATTTGGTATATTAATCATCTTCTGTATATTTATTTATTTAGCATCATTTATGTTTGTCAGCTTTGAACGTTTACTATATGGCATGAAAGTTGAGAAGAAAAAAAAATAGTTTGAAGTGAAACTTTTTCCACCCCCCACAGACCCCCCCCCACCCCCCCACCGCCCACCCCGCCCCACACCACTCCCACCCCCACCCCTCCCCTTTTTCCACATTTGGAGCC
>JAAGNO010004654.1:0-21135 GCA_033439905.1 Ceryle rudis | reverse complement strand
ACTATTTCCTGGATTGTGAGGAGATTATTCTGATCTCCATCCCTATCTTCCAGCTCAGGGGACTGAAAACCATGAGGGTAACTGGTCTGACTATTAAAGTCTGAGGTAAAGAAGGCATTAACTACCTCAGCCTTTTCCTCATCCTTGGTAACAGTGTTCCCCCTCGCATCCAATAAAGGGTGGAGATTCTCCCTGGTTATTGTTCTGTTGTTTATGTATTTGTAAAAAAATCCAAAACCAAACCACCCAAGACAAAGAAAAAACCCAAACAAACCAAAAAAAACCCCACTTTTTATTATCTCTTGCAGCAGTGACCAGACTGAGTTCTAGCTGAGCTTTTGCACCTCTAATGTTCTTTCTACACAACCTAACTAAATCCCTATACTCTTCCTGAGTAGCTGCCCCTTCTTCCAAAGGTGGTAGACTCTCCTATTTCTCCTAAGTCCTAGCAAAAGCTCCCTGTTCAGCCAGGCTGGTCGTTTTCCCTGCCAGTTTGTCTTGCGACACATGGGGACAGCCTGCTCCTGTGCCTTTAAGAGCTCCTTCTTGAAAAAAGTCCAGCCTTCCTGGACCCCTTTGCCCTCTAGGACTGTACCCCAAGGGACTTTCTCAACCATTGTTCTAAACAGGTTGAAGTCTGCTCTTCAGAAGTCCATGGCAATAGTTTTGCTGACCCCCCTCCTTCCTTGGCCAAGGATTGAGAATTCTATCATTTCATGGTTGCTAAGCCCAAGACAACCTAAGCCTCCAACAACCACATCATCCAGCAGACCCTCTCTGTAAACAACAAACCCAGCAAGGCACCTCCCCTGGTGGGCTCACTTACTAGCTGAGTCAGGAAGTTATCTTCCACACACTACAGGAATCTCCTAGATTGTTTCCTGTCTGCTGTGTTGTATTTCCAGCAGATGTCTGGTAAGTTGAGGTCCCCCACAAGAACAAGGGCTTGTGATTTTATGGCTTCTGCCAATTGTCTGTAGAACAATTCATCAACCTCTTCATCCTGGTTGGGAGGTCTATAACGAACTCCCAACAGGATATCCGCCTTATTGGCTTTCCTCAGAACAACTATCAGAACAACTTCCTCTTCTTATCACTTCAGAATAAAAACAATAGGTCTGGTAGTCCTAAAATCCTGAAGGAGACTGAGAAATGGTAATTTCTATTCACTAATATCAGATAACTGTTCTTTGATTTCATGTTCATTAATTTTAAATCTTAAATTCTTCATTTTCCTGAACAACCGAAAAACCCCAGAAGACGGATAATCTATCCAATGTGTTTACTGCTAATGACAGTTTTGAAAAACTTCAACTGAGTAGTAAGGCAGCCAAACAGAACTTAGTACAAGTGAGTAAAGGAATGGTTTACTAAGTATTTTTTATTACTAGAACTTAGGATTCTGAGAATGTTAGGACTGCATACCTAAATGTATTTAGGTAGCATGTCATCAAAATTTACCAATTTATTAACCATGATTTGAGAAAATAAATATTACAGGTGCAAAACAAGATGGGTGTTGATATTAAACCAGGGGTTTCTGCTGTTTGAGATACATTATTAAAGCTGATAATTTTGAACAGCCTGCCTTGATGCTCTATAGCAGACGTACAATATGATTTGTATTTTCTTCATCAAGTCCTGCCTGTAAGCAAACAAGCCATCATAACTTAGGTATCATGATGATTTAATGTCCCAGCTAGTTTACTGGGATTGTTGTCTGCAGCTCATGTTACCACACGACTCATGAATTTTGTGTAGTCTCAATACTGTTTCCTGGTGGCGTGTTCACCATCAGTCTGAAGAGGCAAAGTTGAAGAGGATGGATAATGTCTATTAATGCCACAGTGCTGAGGTACTTTTAGTGGTATTGATTCCATAGTGAAAGTAGTTCTCCAAACAGGTATTTCATCACAAAAGCAAGAGGAATTCTGTACAGCTATAGAAAGCAAACCTAATAAAGGAGAAAATGCTGTCATTATGTGTTTATTGAGTACGGAACTGCAGTTGAACTGACTTTACTACTTTCTCAAGCTGATATATTAGAATCTTTAAAACCTACTGATACATTTATTTCTTAAATATGGAAGTGAAGCTCTTTCTAAAATGGCAGGCTACATAAAGTTCCAGAATAGCACCTGAAGAAAGCAGGCAAAGGAAACAGGTAATGAACATTACATTACAGTAAAAAAAAAAAGGGGGGGGGAGAAGGTCAACGTTTATTTAGTAGATCTCCTTGCTTTGATTTGAAGACTACATTTTGAGGTTTTATATGATTTTTTTTCTATACAAAGTCTGGAGTTACGAAGCTGTTAAGGTCAGAAGGTAAAGGAAAATCAAGGAAAGTTAAGAACAAAGACCTCTTTAGTGCTCTGAGGAAGAAAAAGTGCTGTACTGTCAAATAGATCTGTAAACTATTTAAAAAAAAAAATCCTACATTTTTAGGAGTACAAATTGTTATTCCCTGGGATGATTATTAAACTCTGTAAACTCCTAATTTTTATTTTTAAAGTATGTAAAAATAACTTCAGATCTTACTTTGCATATCATGCAGACTATTGGAAATCACTGACGCCACTGAGAGTATCTGTTTTACAGAGCTTAATTCAGATAAAGCTTATTACCGTTAACAATATATTTTGCTGGAGAAAAGATTATACGTGTTTTATTGTATATGTTGATTTATTTTTCTATTTTAGGCAATTATACTTCTAACTGAAATCATCAGAGACAACTTCAGAAATAGCAAATTGAAACAATGCCTTCTACCAGCTCTTGGAGAGCTTCTTTATCTCATAGCCAGTGAGGTAAGACTGTCAAGTGATCTGTACAAATTTAACAAATGTGAAAAAAACCTTCCCATGGAAACATAGACCAAAAAAGCAAATTACTTTGTCATTCATATCCTTAACAGTTTCTTGTCCTTTTATGTTCTTTTTCTACTTAAAGAAACATGTTAGTCCAATCATGTAATTCATCTGAGATTAATTAAATTGCATTCTTCAAGTATAGCAATTTAATCAGTCACCATAATGACTGGTGGCCTCCAACTGGCAGATCTAAAGGTTGGAACATCTTAGCTAGAGACTTCAGTTAAATAGGCTGTATCAGGACAGTCTATGATATCAATAAGTTAATATATCTAGGCAATATTGGATCTTTTCCTAGCATGTTTGGATTCACAATGCTGTGGAAAAGGAAATGGAATGATCCTGACTAATGCAATAAGGGTGATTCCTGTCTAGAACTGATTTAAACCTTCAGAGATAGCAGATTCACATTAAAAATAAACACAGGTTATAGAGCAGAAATATAGAGGTTGTAGAAAAGAAACACTGTCAATATTAGGAATTAAAGATGAACTTCAATCTTTTATTGTCCTCATTCTCTAGCTCTTTCCACAAGATGTAGTGCTTGCCTTGGTTTTTGTATGTTAGCAAGCGTAGCCTTTTTTTTTTTTGCTTAAACAATTGCCAAAACATTTAACAAACACCCAGTCGCAGAACTTGTTCTTACACTGAGAAGTACTATTATGGAAAATACATCCATGGTCACAGTTTATGTGTCTTGTCTTGATACTTTCCCAGTTTTCATCTGGGGAAAACATTTGTACTTAGCATCATCAGATAAACTGCAAACTATGTATAAATAATTATATAATTGCAATATATAATAATATATAATTGCAAACTATACATGACCACTAATAAACCCAAATAAGCTTCAAACTCCAACTGGAAAATTATATTTGACAAGAGTATTTTGCACTGCTTGATTTTTATTTTGTAATTAAATTGTAGTGGTTGAAACAAATCTGTTAACTTTGCTATTATAGAGCCAATGGAATTTGCATGCCCTGATGCTAATAGATGGTTTCTTTCCTTCTGAAAATGTGAACTGATAAGATTTTGAGTCTATATGTATTTATGAACTTCACATTGTTTGAGGCACAATAACCTGTAAAAGGTAACTGTCATGTTTCAGGAAGAGCCATAGTAATGGTTTGCATTGCTTCACCTTAAAGGTGAGAGGTTATTAGAGAAATATTTCAAACTACACCTGAACTTAAGGCACTGTGTCTTGGTAAAACTTCAAAAATATCAGTGCAATTTGTATGCCTGGAGACAGTAACTTATTTTCCTAATTTTTAAAGAAAAGCCCTTTATAAAGCTTTTAATTTCTCACTCTACTTAGTTAACCTCAGAGTACTGTAGTGTTGTACGCATTTTGTTGCTCATACTGCACTACAGCGGTATTGAATGACCTTGTCAAGATCACATACCAAGCCAGTGGTAGTTTACTAACATGAAACAAGTTTATTCTAAGTTTATATCTTTAAACAGCACAGCTTTATGCCTTGACTCATTTAAGAAAAAATAATAAAAACATAACTGCATCTAATTAAGAACTGTACACAAAAAGTTTTGGTTTTTTTATCCCCTTGTTTTCTTCCATTTTGCTGTTCAGCCTGCTTGGTTGTTTCATCAACCTGTTAAATATTCATCATTTATACTGTAAGTTTGGGGGATGTTTTTAATTTATTTATTCCCTCTGGTGTTTTGCTAAGTGTTTCTAGGTCCAACCACAATATTAATCTTAAATAAAGCTAAATATGATTTCTTTTTTGTATGACCATATTGTAAATCAAACTATCAAACACTTAAAATCTAGTTCAGCTCTCTAGATGCAGCGTGATTCATTAGGTTAAATATAGGATCGCTGGTTGTACTCCTTGGTTTAGAAGATACCAGGAAAAGCGTCCAGATAATGATAATGGTTCTCTGCAGTCTTTAAGCTCTGATATATTTGTATATACTTGCATATGACATCTCATCAGTAAGATCTTATGCTCCATCTCTGCATTTTTCTTCCAAACAAAAGCCGAGAGCAATTCACAAGTAGCACAAGCAGACCCCAGGGAGGATTTTCTGTTGCTCTCCAGCAAATTGCCCTGAGAGAAAACTTTCAAGTTCTATGTAATGCTTCTGTTTTCTGCTGTTTTAGGTTCTGTACCATAATAACATAATTTTAATCAAAATAAATATGGGATGTGAAGAAAAAGTAGGAAGATTTTCCCCAGTGTTTGGTGATATTTTAAAATTTATTTAGCATAATTGTGTAGGTGTGTTTAGGTAACTGAGAATAGTGCTAAATTTATACACCTTTTGCTTTATTTAAAATTTCTAACTAGATACTAAACCTTGAATGACGTCATTAATGAGTCTGAAGAATAGAAGAACTATTAATGTTTCAGGACTGCATCATTTCTTAAGGTTTTTTATGTAACAGTGCATTTAATATGTATGGTTACAAAAAACTTGACAGAATTTCTGATTAAATTAGATTAATAAAATGAGAAACAGCCCCATGCCAGTTCCAGCATAGGCTGTCATGTCAACTCTGTCCTGACTCCTAGTCATGTCTTGCCTGTTCCAGCTGGAGAAGATTCTTCTTTTGACTGTTAGAAAGTTAAGTAGCCTACCACTCTGCTCTGAAACTTGGGCTGCATTGTCTTAAGCTTTTCCACTAAGGCTTGGAAGACAAACTGTGATTAAATGTCAACATGTTGTTCCTTGGATATGATGAAGGAGGTGTGATGTAGTAATTTTGATGTCTCCAGTGGATGTCAAATCACTCATAACTATTGTCGATAAGTTACTTCCCAGAAAAATTGTTCCATACTGCCTAAAACAAAGTCAGCAAAAATAAAGCTTAAAAAAATGGGAGACTTAACAAGCACATTTTCTCTATTGATATATGTTGCAAATAAAGTTTTGGTATATTTTCAATAAGAAGGAAAATTAATTTTACTAGGGAATTTAATAATCATTTTCCATGCTAATGTGCCATGCTTTAATTAAATGTCTGACATTATCACATCATATGTGTCGAATTAGTGTAAGCCACTCAGGAATCAGGACATTTAGAAAACATAATTTTTCTGCATCATTAACCCCCACCATGCCCATCCTATGCTTTTTATTATAAACAGTTAAATAGAATGCTAAAAATAATTTACTAATATAATCAGTTGAGTTCAAGAAATGTTTAATTTCTGAAGAAATTTTTGCTTGTCATCCTTTGTCTACTTGTTAAGACAAGCTACCCATTGATTTCATGGCCTGTCATCTTCACACCATCCAATACCTATTGTTTCTCTCTGTCATAAAAGTTGCCTTTTATTTTTTTTTCAGTTGCAAATATCTCTGCTCTATTACTAGCCTAGATAGGGAGGTTGTTTTAGTTAAATCTTAATTAGTTTGTTAACTTCTAATGGAAGAATCAAAGCCGTGATTCAATTAGCAGTGAATTACCCTAACAGCGTGACTTGAAGGAAATATATCTCTCTTAGAACAGTATTGATATGTACTGACGGCTATACCATACGGTAAGTTTTATTAAACACTTTATATCTCCTTGTATGACTTTGGCTATTTTTTTTTTTCTTTCTCCCAAGTGAGTTTCAGTTTTTTTTAGTTGCTAGACAAAAGTAATTTTGTTTGTTTGGTATAATTAAATTACATATAAAGAGAAGCGTGCCTACTTAATAATCAGTTGTCTCTTTTTGATGCAATCAAAATGGTAGAAAGGAATGCAACAACATTCTTGTGTGTGTATGTATTGGAAGGAATCGATGAAACCCAGAAATATAACCAATTCTGTTATGGATTCTGGAGACTATTTAAATAAGCTAATAAAATAGCAATTTCTGTGCTGCACATGAAGTAACATTGAATAGAAATACTGCCCTGGAATTTAATGTATTTTCTAGCATATGTTATTTTGAAATGTGTATAATATGAACCTTATTAAGAATCTGTTACCCATTTTTCACATGACTGAGATGATTGTGATTTTTGATTTAATCATTTGTGCCATTGGCTTCATTTCAGGAGGAAAAAAGGGAGAACCCCAGAGAATGCTGGGTTGTTCCCTCGGCTGCTTACACTGTGCTAATGAGGTGTCTTCGGGAAGGGGTAAGGCTCTTTCAGTGTCCTCAGTAGAATTTCTCCACTGTAATAACCCTTTAGGCATTGTGTGAGGATTGTAGCCTGCAGCGCTGCAGTACCTCGTCAACCAAGTATTGCTCTTGAATTTAAATAATTATGATAAGACCATGACCTAAGCAGGAGATTAATGCAAAAATGAAGTGTTATTCTCTGGGCATTCAACATTTATATACTGCTGCTTGTTTTTTGGAAATGGGATAGTAGATATAAATTATAGTTAAGAAATGTGAAATTTATTAATGTTGTGGCTTTCTTTTGAGGAATGTTCTGACAATTTTTACTTGCAATTTGATTTTCATACATCTTCTGCAAATCTTTAAGCCAGATTTACTTTCTATTTTGAAGTGGCTGATGTGCAATTTTTGAAAACTGCATTGTTAGCCTATTGGGTTGTTAGCATTTTTCTGAGGTCAAAAAGCAGTAAATTAGTTTTATTCTCATACATGTGCTGTGCTGTATTCTTCATTTTTCTTGGTTATGACTTAGCTGTGTTAGAAGAAGGGAATAAAAACATGTATATAGTTCCAATTTGTAAAATGAAAAAGAATTGGGTATTGGGTTTACATTTACTGTTTGTATGAGACCACTTGACTTTATTTTTGCCTAAGGCAAAGCTCAAGGCAGAAAACATGTTGGAGGTTACTGGAGGGGAGAAAGCAAGACACAAATACTTTCCTTTTTTTTTTTTTTTTTTTGAGAGAGAGAGCTTTATTGTCTACAGATTATGAGTAATAGAGGAAGAGTCTAGATGCATTTTAACATCTTCAATCCTTCAGGTGATCAAGAACACACTAGTGTGTGTGTATTCTGGACTATTTCCTGCTCATAATTAGAGTAAGATGTCATTCGAAGGCACGTTACTGAAAAGCTAGTTAATCATAAATTTAGTAATAGAAGACTTGCTATTTCTGAATAGCCAGTGTAGAGAAACTAAATTGAGACATCCATAAGACACTAATTTATTCCTATAGGATAAAATCACTTCTTAGTCCTGAAACATGTCAAATTTCCCTTAATAATTTATCTTGATAAATTTTTCAAGAAAAATATATCACAAAATGCAAATACATATCCCATGCAATAGTTTGAATTAAATTTAATTAAGCATAAATAAAGTCATGTGCAGGCTAACCAAGCCCAGTGGTGCACTTGTACAGTTTTTGTTTGTGAAGATGCTCGAGTTTTGTAATGGAGTGGTACAGTAGTACATTGTTAGCAGTGACTGTATCTTCGGTGTCTCCAAAACTCCTAAAGCACTATTAAGTTTTTAACAATCAGTTAAAATATGCAGTATATTCAGTTATTAAAAAAAAAAAAAGTAGATTCTTTGACTTTTATTTGCCCTTTTTTTTTTCTACAATTGGAATAGAAAGACTTGATTACAAGGATTTCTCTTTTAGCAGTTTACATTGCTAGTCTTGTTGCTTAGACAGTGCTCAGGAGCAGATCGCAGAGGGGCTGAGATGGACCATCTCAGGTGGCAGCAACTGGAATTTCTCTGGCAGCCTCGTTTTGTTTTTAGAGCACTGTGATGATACCTGACCTTTCGCTAGCTAAAGTAGCAGGACTATGTGGCACAGGGCATAACTCATCTCATCAGTGGCCAAAAGGAAATAAAGCACATCTTCAGGACCAAAGTTTGCAAAGAAAAGCCATAATTGCATCTGGAAATTTGTTAACATTCATAAAGCTATTATCCACTGGATAATGCTTTGATTATTATTTAATAATGGGATTATAGTGCATTTATTAAATGTTTCTGCCTGCTTAAAGTAGCAGCAGTCCAAATTGGCATTCCTAGTAATCACTTCATATATGAGAGAGATTTAACTTGACTATTAACACTTCAATTATGGATTTGTTTTTAAATGCATATAGTAAGTTTGATAAATCCATGTATTTTTACCTTAACTGTACAAAAAAAAAGGCTGTCATTCAGAAGTATAATTCACAAGAAAAGATTAAAAAATTGTAATTATTTATATATTTTTTTTGAAACTTAATTTTAGTAAACATGCATGTGTATTTATGTATTTAGGTGTTTAATAGATCATATAGTGTATTGCAGTAATAAAAGCTATATACCATAGAAACCTAAATCCTCTTTGATTTCATGTCTGGAAGATCACAGAAATCAGTAGAGTTTTATAAAACTGAGTGGAACTGGTTTAGATGGGAATTGTCTTTGCTATTTCTTTTAAGGCTTTTGAGTAGAGCTGAAGTTCTTTGGGAGAACAGGAAGGATTAACATGAAAATTATGAATAGAGCTGCTTTTTAACAGCATTATATTAGAGTTTCCAAATATTTCTGCACCAGTATCTGTATTTTAGAATAACTAAAGTCAGTTGAAGGAATAGTGGGTACTGAATATATTTTTAATGAATTATAAGTTCTCCTCTTCTGGACGGCTTTTGTACTGCTTTCTGAAAGGTTTCATTATCATTGCTCACAGTTGTTGGTGGTTCCGATTGTGAAGATAAATGTCAGAAATCCAAAGGTTAGTAGGATAATGTGGAGATTAGTTTAAGAAAGAAATCAGTTAGATATTATGATAAATTATTTGTGAAGCCAGGCTATGAGGTAGACTTCACAAATTAAATTGGTTGTCCTTCTTATATTAAAATTCACTCTTGCTGTACTCAAGAATGCTATTGAAGGCATTGTTGAAAGACTTCATTTATTCATAGTTAAAGACGGAGATAAGGTGAGGCAATGCACAGCCAAAAAACCTACCAGCAATGAATATTCCCTTTCTGGTAATGTAAAAACTCTGCTTTTAGTGAAATCAGAGTTTTTAAAAAAAAAAAAAAAAGGATATAAGGGAATGAGGTGAGGAGGAGAAGAGAGAGGACAGAGAAAGTAGAGACTCTACTTCCAAGTGATCAGTATTAAGTTAAGATGTTAAGCTTCCATTGGAGTCAGTAATAAGTTTTTTTGAGAGTGAACTGCTGCAATGTGATGTTCATGATGGGCTGATGGCTTGTGATTATTCTGACATGATGGGTTTTATTCCATGGAGACATTGTAGTATGAATAGTATTATGTAGATATTACATGTACAGTGGCTTTCACAAGTGATTTTGCAGATAAAATTATATGATTTGTATTAAAAATATGAAGAATCCCTTATGGAAACTTAAGAACTGATGTAGTAAGTGGACACAATGGTTTATGCTGGACATTGGTCAGGACTGTTTCAGAGAAGAAGAGAAGGGAGTTATGGAATAACTTGACTTGCAAGAAGGCTTTTTCTTTATCCTAGAGGGCTTCTGGCTCTTCTGAATAAAGAGAGTTTAATGTAATTAATTTTATTTTTCCTAACGTAGCTACATAGTTCATAATCTTGCTATTGAGACCCTGTTTTGGTACCCAGGCATCGATTCATAAAGCACTGATCATGAAACACCTCCAACATAACAAAACCTTTTCATCTTTTTGTCACTACTTTTAAATTGGGGTGATCATCTGGAGCTGAAAGATTTAATATTAAATTCTACTTGAATTAAGTTGTCTTTGCAGTAGAAGAGTAAGTGTGGGGGGGAAATCAGATCTGTAAAAATAACTTTATCACATGGTGAGGTTTCCTATGAAATTACTGTGGCAAGTGCCAGTGAAGAAACCACACTAAGACAACATACATGGAATAAACCCTGGACATAGGCAGTAATTTAAAATGAAATCAGAAACATTAGAAACATTGGCATGATTTTTCCTTTCCTCTCCTTCCTATAGGAAGACCGGGTGGTGAACCATTTGGCAGCAAAGATAATTGAAAATGTTTGCACTACTCTCTCTCCCCACGCACAAGGATTTATTACAGGAGAAATTGGACCTGTCTTGTGGTACCTTTTCACACATTCTACAGCAGATTCTTTGAAGATAACAGCTGTTTCAGTAAGGAATTTAGAAGTATCCTACGACTCTAAAAAAAAAAAATAGTCTCTTTCTCTAAGATTTGTCTTATGAACGAAACCGTATGAGTTCTTTATATTCCTAAACTGTTGGAAAAGTCACCACCTGGTTTTATGGTTTTATTCTCTATTATTTTTTGAGGTAATAATCCCATTAAATAACAGTGTTGGTTTTTTTCACTTTTGTAGGCTTTATGCAGAATTACTCGTTACTCACCTAATGCTTTCCAGAGTGTCATTGAAAAAGTTGGCTTAACAGCCATCTTAAATTCCTTGGCAAATGGCATATGCAAAATTCAGCAGTATGTGCTCACCATGTTTGCAGTGATGTTGTCATGTGGAATTCATCTGCAGAGACTGATTCAAGAAAAGGTTTGAATTCAGATTAATATTATTCACTGGCATGGAATTGCACTAATGGAAAGTTAAAGTTGTCTCTGGTAGTGGTTTAGGGTTTTCAGAATGCTTGAGACATGTATCTGAATAGCAGGAAATGAGGAGTGTCTTTGTTATATTTGTATTTGCTTAAAATCTAAATAACAAGGTGTATAGTTTTGCTTTCACTCTGACAGAATCTTCAAGAGATGGTACTAATGGGTATATAAATTGCTAGCACAGCTAGAATTCAATCAGTTCAGAAAATTAGCCTGACCATAACTGATAATGGCCTTAAGGAAAAACAATATGGAATTCATAAGGGCAGCTCTTTGGCATAGCTTGCTTAGACATTTAAAAGAGAAAATAAGTGTCCTGATTGACTCTAAGGAGAACATAAAGTACAGCTTTAAAGGACCTTAGGCCAATTTGTAAGTGAAATGTCTTGCAGAAATCAGCATTTTAATAACTTAAGAGGGGGATTTTTAGTGTCACTGAATAAAACTACAGGTTCTGATTTATTTCTAATAATTTTTTTAATTTCTCTCTGCTGGGAAAGGATAAAATCACAAAGAAAATAGGAACTTTAGCCTGTGTTTTCATCAGATACTCTGTTGTGATGTATGCTGTAACCTGACAATCATCTTGACTTGAACAATCTATTAGGCTTTAGTTTTGAGACACTAATTTTGTTTCTCTACAGATTACTTTAACAATGTTTAAATTAAAAAAATAATCACTGCTTTCCACCCACCTCTTCTTGCAGCCTGAAATTGCTCATTCTCTTCCTAAAAGTCATTTCTATGTTTTGTCAGAATTGCCAGTGTGGTTTTGTAGATGCATGTCAGCTGGCCTTAAGCTGTTCACCAATTCCACGACAACAACACTAACAGGTGGCAAATTGTCCCCTAATGTCACAGTTTCTAACAGTGCATATTGCTGTGAGTTGGTGGCATAGTCAGAGAACTATGTTCAAAAACTACTCGCTTGAACATTCAAGCAAAACAATGTGAAGTGTAAAAAGTGTATGACTACTGCATGATGCTTTTGGTGAAGAATTTCTTGTTTATATAGGACTTTCATTACTAGAAGGACTCTCAATACTGCAGTTCTTATGAACTGTTTTAATCAAATTTTTGATGTTATAGAAATAACTGAAATTCTACAACTAGTAACAGGAAAATAGAAAATATTTTCATGGTGTGCAGTACAGTAATGGCTTTATCTATTAAAATTCAAGTTGCTGCTTAATCATTAATGAATTGTCACGGGTGTTTTGTGAGCAAGTGATGCATTTTTCCAGATTAGAAAATTGAAAAGTATGCAAACAGACATTCTTTTAACAGTATCTATAAAACCAATGATAGAAATGGGCATGGTACCCAAAGCTGTAACTGAAAAAAACATTGTACTTCAAAAGCTGGTAAAAAGGGTCTAGTTCTACTGTGTGTGCCCACATTTGGTAACTGTGTCTGCCTACAGCTCAGGTAAATATCGCATAGAATGTCTGTTTTGTTCAAATAAGATGATAGGATTTTGGAAGCAGAAACTAGATTTCTATTTATCTTGAATAGGATCTGAAAATATAATCCTGCTCCTGAATTGAACTGCCAGGTACTATTACACTACATGGAATAATAATATTTTATTGCTGAAAACTCAATGTAATAATTCATGTACTTTTCAATATTCTGTGAGGACGACACACAAGTCCACCTTACTGAGGGAAGGGAAAAGAAAAAAGTGGGTAATGTTGGCCTACAAAGTACTTTGCCATCTGTAGAGTTGTTCTATCTTGCATGTTTGTTTTGTTTTGTTTTTCTCAAGTGCTAAGAAGTAAAATTATTCCAACAGTTACAGCAATACATCATCGCATATCCCTTGTTTCTTTGCTTCCCTTCACCATTGGCCATAGACTCTTTTTATCTTGGCCGTATCCAATTATGGCACTGAAAAAAAAGCATTGTCAATGTTTTATAAACATTGCCCTCATACTTCAGTTACTTTTTTCAATTCTTTGTCCTGAATGTGGATAAGTAGCTACCTCGATAGTTTTGTCAATATCAGTATGAATTAATAAAAAGTTATAAATGCATTTAACAAAGCTTTTGTAGCTCTCAACTTAAATATGGAGGCATTGGCAATGCATAGAAAGGGAATTTGAAAATACGCACCAATACAACAAATAATTGCTATCACAACTTCAGTTCTTGTGTAGTGAAATAGTGCTCCAACTTGTGTCCCCTTGTGTAGCTAGTTCAAAAATATCATTGCTTTTTTGTGATTTGTTTTCAACTTGCTTCACAGTATATTACTGAGAGTATCCAGTATAAAATAGTCATCTTGTTGCTGTTGACAGTGCATTCACCTGCAGTGAAAAGAGCAGCCTTACCCTGCAGAGTCTCCATGGATACATCAAACAGTTGCAGGGGAGGGAAGAACAATGCAACAGTGAAATGATTAATAATTAATGTATTAGATGGTATTTCAGCAATTTTTGGCTTTTCTGATACATTGAGTTCTGCAGGTCAGCAAAGATGTGCCTCAGATTTTCATTGGATATACTGTTGCTGTTTTGCAGTCCTCAGACCAGCCAGAAAAGCAAATTCCAAACTGTCACATTTATTTTCTTAAGATAGAGTATTAGAACATTCCCAGATAAGCCTGATGTAACTAATTTTAATTGACAATGTTATCTTAACTCGTGGTAACCCCCATAAGTAGCACTGAAATTTCCTTGCTTTCCAGAGCGTGAGGACTAAAAATAGTCAGGTGTGCTTTGGCTTGTAGTTGCGTGTATTTCTGTCACAGTGCCCTCCTTCTCAGTCTATCAAGTCCATTTATGTTAGCTGACAGTGTTAGATTCTTTCTACATATCCTACACTAAGTCAGAGGCTTTACGGGGCTTCTTCATATAAAAACTTCCTTGGTTTGAGTAATTTAATTAAAACAAAACAAACAAACAAAAATTAACCCAAAACAAACAAACAAAAAACCACTGAATTAAAATTTTAACCTTTGCTTTTAGCAGATTGTAAGAATTTGAGTGCTGCAGATTCACACTGGGGGAGCTACAAGTCCTGCTCCACAAGCCATCAAAGTGAAGCAGTAAATTTTACGTGGCTTATGCTTATTAACTGCAAGATTGAGGAACTCTTCTGTTTATGAACTAAATTGTAGAAATACAATAAAACGTTTCTAGAGTAATAAATGGCAGTTTGGTTTTCTGGGATTTCTGTAGTTACAGTCTATGCTGACTGCTTTTGAAGGCAGTGTTAAAATGGTATTGGAGTGAAATCTGTTAGTTTGCAGGGCAACTCTTGCACTCCTGTTCTTTTCCAGCCTCTGTAAAGAGCTGTAGTTAATTGGTCCAAAGACTGTCTTTAATGAATGACATTCAGTGTTTATTTGAGTTTCACAATGAAGTTACCTTTTTTTTGTGTTTATTTCCACCAAGGATTTTGTGACTACAGTTATTCGTTTACTTGAAAGTCCTTCAACTTTTATTCGAGCAAAAGCCTTTCTGGTCCTGTTACAAGTTTTAATTCATAACAAGGAGATGTTGCTGCTCAGTTGTCAATCAAGGTAAAGTGATATGGAAGATAAATAATCTCTTTGTCTCTGTAGCACAGTTGAGGAACAGTAAGGTGAGTTGTGTTCTATAAAATAGTCATGCATTGTTTAGAGACCTAATCCCACAAATTGTATTCTTAGGTAGTTATGATTTCATTGAGTAAATTGTTTTTTTGATGAAATACACACTAGCTAGGATAAAATTTTGTCTTTGTGAGTCCTTCGGTTTTGTTATATACACTTGAGGCCAGTTAAGTAAGTTGTTTTCATGCTTGTATAAAAAAACCCATTGATTATTAGAAGGGTATTAAAAATTAACTAAGAAATATAGTGAGGGTACATTCTTAACATCCAGAGCGTGGATTTCACTCACCAGTGACTGCTGGGTCTTTGCACAGGACCCCCAGGGAATTTGAATGTGGAACAAAGATGTCAATATTATTCCCCTAAAGGGAAGTCTGGCCGTTCTGTCTATTCAAATGAGCATTTTAAAATCTCGCCTGAAGCGTTCTGTTCCTGGTGTATTATTAAAGCGACCTCTTGTAAGTTAGCCAATGGCTAACAGATCAGTTACCCTGGCTGACTATGAGAAATGTCATTCTGTAGAGCAGCAAAGTGGCACAGCACTTAGCGGTCAGAATGGAAGCACTGAATTTGTCTTTAGAAAAACATTGAACACTGGATTTGTAACAAAAGGATGTAAGGCTGGTTTGGACTTTTGTCTCGTTTCGATATGGCCATTCTAATTAGTGCTAACACTTCAGTAGGCTGTGGTTGGATTTACGTAGTATGATTTTTCTCGACTGAATGATCGATGTCTTGTTACATTGACTTAAATCATTCTTGCTTTTAGAGTTCTTACATGTTGAAAATTAGTGTCTTTTTTGCTCATATTGCACATATTGGTCATATATTTAAAAATAAAGTGGATTTAAAAAATAGTCTCTCTCGAAGTCTGCAGAGGGATTCACTTCTTACCATTGTATATTCGTGAAAGCTAGTAGTTGCACTTAAGAATAGCTTTAGGAACAAGAGGATAGAAACCCTTGTCTCAGTCATTTCTGTTATTTTTAAAATTCATTTATTTGGAAGGGAAAGTCAAAAACTTCAACAAAATTACAGAGCCAAAAGTAATGTATCATCTTGATTGTAACCACAGATACTAGAAATGTCTGGTTCAGTAGTATTTTTGAGGTATAATGTCATTTTTTTGGTTATGAGAGGTAATGTTTTGCACTTCCTTAAATGTAGACTTGTGATGTATATTGAAAGAGACAGCAGAAAGACCACACCAGGAAAAGAGCAGCAAGGCGGCAGTGAATACCTGTCAAAATGCCTGGATCTTCTCATCTATCACGTTGTGCGGGAGCTGCCAGGAATTCTAGGTAAAATCAGTCGGTTAACTGAACAAATCTTACCTTTGCTTACTTCCCCAAGAAAAAAAGTATCCCCTTACATATACAGGTGGAGGGACTCTCTTATCTGATTACATAAAGTTGTGTGATAGCAGCTTCCTGAGGTTTTTTAGTTACATCAGGATCAGATATTTTGTATTGGAATGCAGGATTTCCTATATTAACGATGTGTATTTGTTGCAGGGTAAGCCCCATCCACTCAGTCAGGAATGAGGGCCAAAAGTAGAGGAAGTTTTATCAATGTTCTAAAGATATTCCAAACCTTGAAAAACCTAAGAGTGAATTTGCCTCATAAAGCACAGAGGGTTGCAACAGGGCATATCTGTGCGTACATGTTAATTGCTTACACTAAAACTTAGATGTTGAGTATTTGCTTCAGGCAGTTTTTCTGGAAAATTTCAGCGTAGACACTTGTGTTGTTCTGGATGTCAGATTTGCTCATGCAGAAGAAAAGATGGAAAGATTTTTCTCTAAGAGAACATCTGTGCTACCTCAGCCCATCCCTTATACTGAGGAATAAGGACTTGAAGTTTCAGCAAAGTAGCTTTTGTGCCAGGGATATGCATTTGGGCAATTTTGCGAATATCTGCTCAAATTTCAGTAGCATTTGAACCTTTGAGATGATAAAAAGCTGCTTTGAACTTGTTCCTATATGTTCAAACAGAAATTTGCTTGGATGTAGCAGCTGAAGTCCTGTTGTCACTGAATATGCTCAAACTTGTCATAATGTGATGAGGTACTGGGGAAGAGGGGACTTGCAGAACAAGCAGTGAAAACCACATGTGGAAACAGAACAAAACCTGCAAATTGTAGGGCATAATTTGGACTCATTGGGCAACCAGGGAAGAAACTGGTAGAAATTAGTTTGAGAGCCTGAGAACTCAGTCAAGAGAAGGTGATGAAACAGGATGACAGTTTTGGCCATTTGTACTAAAGTAATGGATAAAATCTTGGAAAAATTAAAGAGGATCTGTTAGTGAAATTTGAACATGGGGTTGTATTGAATAAAAGAAATGTCACAGAAGGTACCCTAGATAAGTAAGAACCATGGGATTGGCTTTCCTGGAAAAAGCTGTGCTTACATGTTTTATGAGGGATGGAGAAAGAGAGGGGAAGGGAAGGATGGACAGAAGGAACGAGGGAGAAGGGAGGAAGGAAGAAACAAGAAGGAAATAAGGAAGGAGAAAGTATGACACTGGTGTGGCCTGTCAAAATCATCATTAAAATTCTTACTGAAATTGCTGGTGGGTGAGATCTCCCACAGAACAGAGTAAGAAAGCTAAATAGGAAGGCAAGGACAGAAATGCTGTGCGTGGTCAAGAAGGAACAAGGGGCAAACCCAGCCCTGACTCTGTATGCTTTCTCATTAAATGAGTAAACATTTCTTTCATAAAACTACTTTCCGATGAGATGATACCTGATTAATTCTTCATCTTCTATGTTATTGCTAGAATATTGAAAATGAAATGGTAGCACTGCAAAGGTTAGTAGACCTAAATGTCATACTGCTATTTTAAAAGAAATTTCAGTTCCTATGACAAAGCAAAGTTTTGCCTTGCTGCAAATCCCTGATCCACTTTTTGTAGCACACTTTGTCTGTGTTTCAGCATTTGGAAGTCTCAGACTATAAAGGTTTGAGGCAGAAATTTTATCTCCTACTTTCTCTGTGTACTATATGCAACTAATATAGTAGATTCTGACTTTTTTTCCTTGGAACCTTTCTTTTATTGCTGTGAGTATGATAAAGGAACATGCTCTGCTTCAGAAGGGAAAAGCTATGGGCTTTTAAGAAAAATAACCAGATTTGCAAACTGGAACAGTTAGAAACAGTGTAACCATTGCTTTAGAATTAATCCTAGCTGGCGTTTTTAATATGTGTTGATGTAAGCTCTTTACTGATCCCATCTTCTTCCACCAGATGTTGCTATAAACCAAACAGGTTAACAAGTTGTAGAAAATGGCCTTAAAGATACATTTAAATAAATGAAATATGTTGTTAATTGTGTGGATAATATATAAAAAAAAATTCAGCTGTAGGTAAGAAAGTACCCTTTTTCTACATTTATAGTATTTAACCTATTTCTAGGAAGTAGATATAAATAGCTAAAAGCTAGCGTAGCCACCTCTATCTGTTTATCAACTGTGAAGCTGGCATGTGATGATTATATAGGCCTTAAAACATAGAAAAAGAGTCGATTGTTCAGTAAATTATTTGTTGGTAACCACAGAGAGGTTTTGTTGAATTAGTGTCTTGTGAGAAATTCAAAATGAAAATGTGTTGATGAAAAAATATTTTGCTTTACATATTTGTAGAACTTTAGGTGACACTTTCTTCTTTTTGAACAGTATATTGTAGAATGAGTCAAGTCTTCAAGGCTGTCATTTCTGCTTATGTTGAAAATTGCAGTCCATGGGAGCAGAAGCAAAGCATTGGTATTATTCAACACGGATAAACTCTGTGAACTACTTTGAAAGGAAAGGCTTTCTCTGGCATGAACAGCATATAAATTAAGGAGTCTCTTCCTTTAATTGTTTATTGTCTATGTGATTTCCCTTTTACAGTTTTGTGCAGCTCTCTAATTAGGGCAGGAAAGAAAAAACAACCAAAAACCAAAAAACCCAAACAACATAGTAAGGGCTCTTTCAAGAGAGGGTTTGGCTTTGAGAGTATTTTCAGGCTATAGGGGCAGAATTTTCCTTCTTTGCCTATAAGCCACGACTTTTCTCCTGCTGCTTCTGTTCTGTATCCCAGCAGAAAAGGTCTTGATTTTCTGAGACAATAGTTAATGTAACACAAATTTAGTATAATCTTCCTTTAATTTTATATGCCTCTTCTGGAGTTTGAAGTATAATTTTTGCTATGGAAATTAAAATTTTGTTCCCTCATTATTGGGTCTGAGGTTTGTTATGGAGGCAACAAAGTTCTCTTATTGACATACTGCTGCCTCTTTTATGAGAACACGAGAATTCCTGTTGCTTTAGGTCCCTTGTGTCATTGATAAATGTGTAGATGAGAGAGAGAGAGTGTGTGTGTGTGTGTGTGTGTGTGCTTGAGCTTTATGTCACTCACTATTCATGATGAATTCAGCTCTTGGTCAGCTGGAAGTTATGAGAGTTTTGCTTTTTATTTCACTGAAAACAGAATTGCATCCATAGAATTTCGAGAGTAAAATTCCATGCCACCTAAAGCCATTATAAATCCACCCTTCCAAGAGGGGTAATTTTATCTTGTCCTTTACACTTGCCTTATATTTATATCATCACTGTTTTCATCACATTTATGTGCCTGTCCCTGTAGCTAGAGCAGGCAACTGGCCTGGGTGAATATTGAGCTGGAAAAGAGAAGTGCTGATCAGTCTGATTTGTCATGCACTCACATGAACACTACTTTGGGCAGGAGGGAGAAGATGGGATTGAAAAGAGGATGCTGGAACAGAGATGTTTTCTGTGTTATTTGCTGTTGTTTTGTAAAGTAATTCTGTTAGGTCAGTCTGCAGTGTTGTTTTCTGTAGGTGACATTCTTGCTGCCTTGGCTAATGTCTCTGGACGTAGACATCCATCAACAGTTCAGGCAAAACAACTGAAAATGTGCCTCCCTATGATGCTAGTGGTGCTTCATCTGGTGACATCCCAGGTAGATTATGCTTTTTTATTTCCCAAAAATTGTTAAATACAGGACAAACTCTTGCAGTTTCCCAGAACCTGATTTCTGCTAATCATGATCAGAATGGATAAAGTAGAACTGTTATTCGTGTGGAGATCTGTTGATGAGTATTCCAGCCACATAACAGCATTAAAGATGTGAGCTTTGGTTTTGCACATTGTAAGACAACTCTAATGATAGAAGAAGATATATCTGGCCATCTTTTTTTTTTTATTATTTTTTTTTTTATTTCTTTTACCATGACTGTGAAACACGTATTTGACTTGTTCTAGTCACTTAATGTATTACATTTTTCAACTTTTCCTAAATTCAAATAGGTATTTCGTCCTCAGATAGTCACAGAGGAGTTTCTTTTCAACTATGGGACCTTGCTTGTGAGTATAACCATCTAAGTTAAATCCTGTTTACAAAATATACATATGCATAAAATTTTGGGAATTATTTTAATGTGATAAAATTACATTGAATTTATAAATTGGAGAGAGAACTTTATTTTCAGTATAAAACCACAGCTTTGATTATATTCAAAACTTGCTGTATTCTCAGGAAATTATTTTCAGTAGTGATCCATTGGGTCAAAGGGAAAATACTCTATTCTGTGTTCAGCTACAGGGAAATTCTGCACATACCTGCTAACTTGAGAACTTTCTCCATGCTTTATTTTAGACTAGAAAAGTTTAGCTCTAAATTACACAGAATATTCTTTTCATATTCTTACACTAGAATTCTGAGTAGAAATGGAAGATAAATTGTAACCTAATCTATATTTAAGGTATTCTTTCCTTTTGTCACCTTTTTCTGCTTGCCAGTACTTCTACAGTTCATTCTACCAGGCAACAGTCTACTCTGAAATTTTGTGTTTAGCATCATTCTCACACATATAAAGGGACATTTGATCATAAGCTTGTAACTTTTTCAAAGTACTGTGCTCTAATTAAGGAATTGGGGCCTCTAAGACTTTATTAGTCAGTTCTTCACGTTGATTTGTTGTTTGGTTTTTTCCTGATTTATTCAAAAAAGTCTTACTCTTAACAATTAGAAATGATTAGGAGTAGAAAGATGTGTACTTGGTATCTGGAAGAAAAAGAGGAGTTCTTTTCTGGTAACTGTTGTTCATTGAGAAGTTTGGGGTTTTTTTCTGGTTTTTTTTTTTTTTTTTTTTTTTTTTTCTTGCTGCTTTGAAGTT
>JAAGNO010004648.1:0-10177 GCA_033439905.1 Ceryle rudis | reverse complement strand
TTTATCGAATATACTTTTGTATTTGAGATTTGGGTTTTAATTTTGTGTTTATTTGAGCTTGTTAATAAAACCAGCCTCAATAAATATTTTTTTATTATTATTATTATACAGTCTATATTGAATTTAATTATATGAAGCGAGTAAAGGAAAAAGATGTTTCTCAGATTATGTATCTAGCTGTGTTCTGATATCCCCTGGGTCCATGTCAGGGTTCAGCATTTGGTTTTAAACGCCTGGGGGTTTTCACCATTTGTATTAAATTGGTTTTAAATGTCATCAGAGTGTCCTATAACATTTTATTGCACTAGTTCCAGTAAGTGAAGTCAGCTTACAAAATAATTTACCTGTGTATTATAAGGATGGTGCCTGTAATGCTGCACAGTCTGGGAATCAGAGGTTTGTAGCCATTTTGGAATGAGTTGGGTTGGTTTAGGAAGTGCTCTTCAGTTCTTTTCCTCCAAGGATAGCTCCTCCCTCTCTCTGACCATGTTGTGCACTCAGGGTTTAACAACACAGTAATTACCACCAGCTCACTCCTGCCATTGTTCCCCAAAGAGCTACCCTGTTCCCAGGGCAGGGGTGAGGTCAGGTAAACACGTACCCTGCTCCTGGCACTCACCTGGCTGTCACAGACTGTTCTCCCTTGCCACCAGCATCTTGTCAACACGTCCATGGACAGGTTTTGCTTTGAATCCCTTTTGGGGTTTTTTTTGTAGTTTCAAGTCAGGCCAGTATCTGGCACACTTGTACTAGTGCTGAGCCCTGAGCTACAAGGGCCTCTGTCTCCTGACGGTGCTTCCTGAAAGGAAAACAAAGAAGCAAAAAGCTGAGCAGTGCTGAGCTGCTGTTCGGTTTATGGGGCCAGCATGGGAAAGCCGAGAGCAGCCCTGACCGGCCAAGCTCACGCTGCTCTGTGCTCTGCGCTCTTAGCCCTTGTTTCCAGTTCCAGCTCTGGCTGTTTTCAGACCAAGCACACGTTACAAACCCGAGGTATTTTATCCTGCTTTTGTTACCACCCTCCTGAGGCGGTTAGTTACAAATCCAGCCCAGCACTGCCTGGCCGGCCCCAGCCCAGCCAAGCCTTGCCCTGTAGAGCGCGGTAACTTCGGGGCTTGCAGCAAGACTGGGACTCCTGATTTTTGCAGCAGTGCAAGAGGAGCTGCAAGGGAGGATGATAAACCCCTGGAGAACGAGCTGGGGAAGTGGAACAGGGGAACAATGCGTTGTTCTCACCTGCAAGAGCCAGTCCTGACAGAGCGACAGTCTGATAACAACTGAGGCCTCCTCCATATCTCAGCACCCTGCGCTATTCTCAGGTGGGCTGCATTCTGAAGTCTCCTCCCCTACTGGGTCTTAACATGCTCTTTTTCAACCAGACTTCTCCTCAAAAAGAGGAAAAAAAAACCCAACAAAACAAGAAAAAAGCAACTAAAAAAAAAAATGCATGCAGTAAAAATTACACTTTTAAAACAAGGTTTCAAGAGAGAAGAGTTCAAAAGATGAGAAAAATCCCCAGCCTGGGTTTGACAGTACAAACCCTTCTGACAGCACAATCAAAAGGCATTAAAGAGATTTCATTTGCTTGAAAACTCTGTTACATGAACCTGCACGAGATCTGTACA
This sequence comes from Ceryle rudis, assembly GCA_033439905.1. Taxonomy (NCBI): domain Eukaryota; kingdom Metazoa; phylum Chordata; class Aves; order Coraciiformes; family Cerylidae; genus Ceryle; species Ceryle rudis. The sequence goes on along the minus strand of JAAGNO010004648.1, from coordinate 8,555 downwards.
GGGAGGAGCAGGGCTGTATGACCCTGCCAAGTGCTGGCCTAAGAGGAAAATGAGAAGCTGCTTACACCGCACTCCAGCAGTCACCTGTCAGACACCAGTACCCCCAACAGCTATCGGATAGAAAACCAGTACAACAGGCCCTGGTGGGACACGGGAAAGACCATGAAATTCCCATTGACCCACCTCAGAATGTGAGAGTTCAGAGAACTTGCCTCAAGTTGCTGAAAAAAATACAGTAAAAGGGCACTGAGAAGAAAATGAGGAAGGCAGAGAGCACGTGGAACACCACTGCTCCTGCTCAAGGGAGACTCACTCACTCCTCTCACCGGTATCAGCGCTGTCCAGGATCGGGGGAGTAAGGAAACCAAGGTGTTAGCCAAGCCCGCTGTAAGAATATCCTTTATTTGTATACAAAATTATTAAAATATATAACGCATTAGAAGAGCAAGTACTAAAAGTTTCAACCAGTGGTAAAAGCATTTTATAAATTGCTCTAGTCTTGAACACTAAAACTGCACTGTTAACCCCCTGTAAGTTTTTAGAAGTCAGGAAAATAAAAGACAGGAAGGTAAGTAAAGGAAGCAGCCTCAGCTGGTAGTGGACAGACACTCGGCATCAGGTTCTGAGACATGCAAGTGCCAAGTGACAGGCTTCTAGCAGGGCTTAAGACAAACACCAATTACCAGTTTTCGTGGGAAATCACTACAACAGCATTTACCCCATTCCAGAACACACCTAAACACCGTTTCAAAACCTTACCAGTCGTATTCCCGGGGTTTGCCTTTGTAACTCAAGGCTACACAAAACACAAGTACAAATTCCAGCAACCGTCCTCACCACGCAGGCACCGGCCCTGCTCCTCAGGAGCGCTGCTGCCTCTGACCCCAGCCAGACCTGACCACCCAAAGCACCGAGGTGCCAAGGGAGCTGCGCAGGAGCTGTTTGGCTGGCCCCGGTGGTTTGTCAATACTGGGCTAGCAATATTGCTACTCGGGTCTTCAGTTTGGCTCAGGGAACGAGTCAGCATCGCATCTGAGCGACCTTGCTCTCAGCTCTCACCGGAGTCTGGCAGCAACCGGTACTTTGCAGGAGCCCAGCAGCATCTGCTGGTAGCAACAGGTGAGTTTTGGTTTGCACAAGAGTTTAAAATACCCAGGAGTTACAGGCTAACCTCAGAATTCAACCACTATTCAAACAGCTTCCAGTATTTAAAACCATACAACGGCCAAAGAATGCCACAGGAATGCACTATTAGCAAGTCAAATACAATTTAAAATGGTAAATACTCCTTTTAGGGGTTTTTTTAGTGAATTGTAAGCTCACCTGTGCTCTGCTGTTGTAACTGCAACTCTCCAAGGCTGTCCCAGTACTCACTGTCACTGGCCTGTTAGTAACTGAAGGCAAAAAATGGCTTTCACTGGGGATTTTGCTCCAGAGCACAGTTTAGACTGGAGCATCTCAGCAGCAGTAGGGAACAGTGCTAGTGATGGTTTGACTGCAGAATAAAACACTGGCACGTTTGCTCTACGTCCCAGTAAAGATCTGTTATTTGCGCTGAAAAGCTGAATCTAACAACTTTGCATCTGTTGTCAAGTTGTTTCGAGAGCTCTTGACAACATCTGAAATCCTTTCACCGCTGACTTCAGCGGGAGTTTTGCTGTTCACTACACTGTGTCTATTTTCAGCACGCGTTCAATGATTCAGCAGAAAGTCAGGGTTCCTTTTAGCAGCAGCAAGAGCTCCCTGCCAGACCAAACAAGCACCCGGGCTGGGCACAGCTGGCACATACAACTATGTGGTTATTTCACCACAAGTCCTGCAGAAACTGCTGTGAGGTGGAGAGAACAATTTGAAAGACAAAGTTATTGTATACAGGTTAAAAAAAAACTAAAAAGACTAACTCGCCATCCACAGGTAACCAGGAACAAAGCAAAGAAAAGCCAGGGCCGGGCAAATATCTTTAAGGACCTCGGGTGTATCAGTTAAAATACAGTCAGAGCATGGCCAGTAAAACACAAAATGGGAGCTGTATCTACACAGAGCTACTGACTGACCTGTCCAGGACTCACAGCCTGAGGTGGTTTTTTAACCTTTCATGTTGAGTGTTTTTATCAAAAAAAAAAAAAAAAAAGCCCAGTTTAAAGTTCTGTTACCAAGAAAACCCCAGAAAGATAGTAGATGTGCAAGGAATTTTTGCAAACAGAGCTCCAGGTTACAACCTGAGGGGTGACTGCAGCTTTCTTAGGCAGACCTTGTCACTGAGCAGCTCCCCATTTAAACGACTCCCTTCCAACCAACTGTACCGAGTGAGCAGGAGGAAGCATTTTGCTGCAGATCTTCTCAGCTAAGTTAGCCAAGAGGAAACCCATAGGGTACAGAAAATGGAAGGATATGGAAATAGAAAGGAAAAGCGTAGCACTTCAACAATCCAGCTTTTAAGTGGAAATTAGAAAACAGTCAGGTGGATTCCTACACTAACTTCTATATGATCACTGAAATAGTTGAAGAGGAAGAATTCTCCCTAGAAACTCCATCAGTAAATTACATTTATGGCACAGCGCATCCAATATATTCTGGAAATGGGTGGGGAAATCTTGATAAACAAGCAGCAAGAACTCCGAGATACAAGCAGGAGTAGCTTTGACTACAGCTGACGACACAGGTTTGTGAAATGAAAGCACAGTTACCACCGCTAGGATAAAAAGCAGCAGGACCGCAAGCGGATCTACAGCCTGAAGGAGTTCTTTAAGTTCTCTTCCTTTTGCTTCCTTGCCACCACCTCTGCCATTCCCTCTTGGGATTAGCTTTATTTTTGGAGGCAGGATCTTGTTGATGCAACCGACTTCAGTTTTGGACCAAACTTCTTTCAGCAGGTGCCCCATCCTCGGATAAATCTCCACGGGTTTCACATCTGGTAGTTCCTTCTCTTTCAAAGCTTTTACGCGCCGCTGCAGATCACCCACCGTCTCCAGAAAAGTAAGCGGGGACTCTTCCTTCTGAATATCTGTATTCAGGGACATCAATTCAAGCTGTTCGTCCCTCATTTTTTTCAAATTCTCAATGAGAGGGTCATATTCTTCCAAAATGCAGGCGTTAACTTCATCCAGCGCAGTCAGCAGAGCTTGTTTTTTGAGCTCCAGAGTGTTGTTAAATTTCTTAAAAAACTGTACTACTACTTTTTTATCATCCTGAATAATGCCTTCGCACTGGGCTTTCTGTTCCTTCAGCTTTTCAAGAAGCAAACACACATCACTCCAGTGTTTATCAGTGAGCTGCTCAGTCAGTTTTCCAGAAGCTTCTTTCTCTTTCAGGTAGGCACTTTGAACGTCATCTATCGGGTGACCGTTGTGTTCCCCTATTGTAAGGCAGTGGCCGCACACCAATTTTCTATCCAAAAGACAGTAAACGTTCAGAGGTTGCCTGTGGTGGTCGCTGCAGGTCGTATCACCCTGATCTTCCTGTTGGTATTTCTCTACAATAGCTTTGAGTGCAAAGTTGACAGGCAGCGATTCGATACCATTTGAAGTTTCAACCACACTCCTACAGTTTGGACACTTGAGAGGAACATTCAGGGGTCTCCAAATGCTAGTAACGTTGTTTGACAGGTGGATAACACCTTCCAGACAACTCCTACAGAACGTATGGGAACAGGGCAGGACGCGCGGGTCTTCAAACAGGCTGTAGCAGATGGAACACGTCAGTTCTTCCTCCAGCTGTTGCAGGGACTACAAAAGGAAAACAAAGAGAAAACGGTTTAATCTCATTTTACAATCATTTTATTAACCTAAGCGCTTCAACGTGACACCTCGTGACCAGCAACCTAACCTACGGTGGCACTTCGTTGCTAAGGGGGAAAAGAAGGGCACACAAAAAAAACGCCAACAATGAAAGTGAGCAATGGTTCAGGGAGTTCAGCAAATCATGATCTGTGTTTATGATCGAAGCAACTAGACAGTGTTCACCCACATCCCACACTTGCCTTAAAAAGCCAGGAAAAACACCAGTCTGCTACTCGATATTTTTCCCAGTGCGAAACAGCGAGTGATAAAAGTGAGAACAAGTTTCTAAACGACCTAAAAATTATGACAAATATTACTCATAATGGAAGAAAATGTTCAACGTCCCAGAACAGTAAGTACAGAAACATTTTTTTTCTCCCCCAACTGTTTTCAAGCGTTACTTTTGTAATAGAAATACTCACTAGAAAATTACACAGGCGTATTTACTAAAAGCTACCCCTAGGTTCTGGTACGAACAAAAGTCTGACTCAGTGGCCCTTAAACACAATCCCACTACCAGTAACTGGACTCCTGGTGTTATTTCTGTGTTAAAGCACAAAACTAAAAACCTAACCTTACATTTCCATCCTTTGTAATGCTGCCCTGTTTTTCTTTGCCAGCTTAGTGATGTCACGCTGTAAAGTCACAAATAACAATAACTCTAACACCAGTTTTCATAATAAATCATAGTTCTGGCTTTTGTTCTGTTAAAAGATGGGGAAATTAAGTCTGAAATTTGTGTCACGTTTTCCTGTCGCCTACAGCAGTTCCAGTCAACTCCGGAGACTTTGCTGCTGAGCAAAAAGAAAATATCCAAACATTTAGTGTCAAAGAGTCTCCATTTAGGGTCTAACTCTACATCTGAAAGAGGAACACGCAGCTGCTCCAAGTGCTGCTGAGCCTGTGTCTGCTCCAGTCAGGAAGGTAACAACCTGCAGGACGTCTTGAAGGAGGTGGTTGTTCTATTCAGAGGGGCCCTCTTCACCTTTTTAACACAGCAACCTTTTTGCACCGATCTAGCAGCAGCTCTCATTGGCACTGAGATTAACAAGCACAGTCTGATTAACTGAATCTACCTAAAAGAAAGTGAATTGCTAATTATACTCTTCTTCAAAATATAAATCATTAAATTGCATTTGGAATCATAAAAACTAAGGAGCGAATTCATCCTTAACAATAAACAATTTTACAATAACTAAATTAAGCAGCATTGTTCCTGCACCAGGTACAGAGTGAACCTGATAGAAGCCAGAAGCTAAATACTCAGGACTCCGGTTCCTTGAGAGTTAAATCTGCTCTGAACAGAGAAACCTGTTCTGGTTGTTCAGAAATAAGCCTGGCTTATCTCACTTCACTGAGACAGGCTGGCACACCCAAAAGTGAAAGTGTTCAACACTGCAAGGCTCAACTTCTGCCTTTTTCAAGACAGACTGCATACTACGACTACTACTACTCCAAATAGTCACCATCACCCAAACCATCCAGTTCACTTCCAGGAAGTATCTGTATGTTGTTGAGTAAGGCTGCTTTATGTTGAAAACGTATCTCGATCAATTAATCATTAAAAATCAATAAATCAATCTGAAATGCTTCAGGTCATTTTTTTTTTCAGCTAATATATACAAAATGTTGGTTCGCTCAGTTGAACTCCATTTTTTAAAGAGATCTTGACAACAGTTGGGAGAAAATTTACTAAAGAGAGACATCATTTTTAAGAACTGCCCTTAAAAAAAAAGGCTGATAAAGTGTGCTAGCATTTATAACTAACGAGTGTATTCTGGTTAATTAATATCAAGCACTACAGACATTTAGTAAAAGAGACTCACAACCCTTTGACACTAAACCTCCTTCTCTACTGTGCTGCTGTTACTAAAACCCATGAGAGATTCCTCCTTTTCCTGAGGAGCCAACTTTACTTTTCAGCTCGGCCACTGAGGCACCACTATGTTCTTTAGGTCTATACATTAATAATTTCAACATTTTACAGTGATGTTCCAGACACTGAAACTAAAGAAATGTGTCAATAATGAAGGGAAGCTGAACAACAAAACTACTTGACTGTCTAAATTTTTTGGTTTATAATTAATTCCCAGAAGAAATAGTTGCAAAGGTTAGTTTTGTATGTATTTTATATAGAGATAAGTTACAGAAAAGAAGGAATTCTTAGTGGGTACTCATTCATTATTTTCCTCGTATGTATAAAATGAATATAGTTTAAAAAAAAACCCCAACTCGTGTCTAAAATGACTTTTTCCTAAGTCTTGGGCTGTAGTTCTCTCAGTGGAACTGTTACAGGAGGGAAGTTTTCTTCATAAAGAATGTGTCTAGCTTATTTGAGCTATGTAAGAGGCAAAAGAAAACTAACCCTCAAGAAACTTTTAACTGCAAAGCAGTTGGTTGCTCCCATCAAAAAAAAAAACCACCAACAAAGGCAGCAAGTTTACAAACTCTTTCACAGCTCTACGATAAATCCCCTCCAACTGAGCAGGAGAAACCCCTCCAAAGCAGGCGGTGCAAATGGAGCCACCCCAGCGGAGCCCGCACAGGCCACAGCGGCCCCTGGCCAGAGGGACCCAAATTCCTGTTTCCCAGGCACCTGAGAAAAGGGCAGTGTGACAGCAGCTGCTGCGAGGAGGAGTTTCTGGAAAGCCAGGCCAGCAGTGCCAGGGCATGAGGTTTTGATTTCAGCTCTGGGCAGGAGCCCAGAGTGCGTGGGGCAGCCAGCCTCAGCAACCCACTGCCTCCCAGGCACCTCCAGATGAAAAGGCACTTGGGTTTTTATTTATTGTTCATCAATTTGCAAATGGTATTTGGGATGCTAACGCTGGTGTTTGCTAGAGGCACCCTGTGCTCTTGTAGTTTGTTCTAGACAACTACTCCAGAGTGGTACCAGGGATGCAGAAGGGTAGAAATCCTGAAAGCATTTCATCCTGCATGAGGAAATATTTTACGTGTGGACAACGGTGGAAGTAAATCCCTAAGTGGTTATCAGAGACAGAAAGACCTGGCACAAGCAATGAAAAGAGACAGAGAAAACCCAACATCACAGAGTTCAGCAAAGAAAAAAAAAAAAACATTTTCCAGGAAGAAGGAAGGAAAAAAAAAAAACCCAAAAAACAACCAGCAGGAAGATGGTAAATACTTTCCTGCCAAGAGCAGACGCTTCTTAAATATTCCAAACACCAGTGGTAGCAAATACCTGCGTGCACATCCACACCTATCGCACCAGTCACCCCCAGTATAAGCAAATAAACTTGAAGGCATTTCCAACATTCAGAAATGTAATTGTGCCACTAACGCGGTGAGTTTAAGAAACCTTCCAGCAACAGAAGGCCTGCTAAGTAGCTGTGATTTTATCCTCTTCTAATTAGTGATATGATAGACGAGGTGAAAACGTGTAGTATGTACAGCACTCTCTCACTACAGCTTATCTGCCAAAGCTTCCAGTTAGGCAGCTCAAAACGATGTAGCACTGCCTTCCTCAGGCCACTGCTCATCCAGCTGCTTATACCAGATGTTGTTTAGGAACAATTATGTCTGGAATAAAGCAAATGTCAGCATTTAGGTAGATAGCTAACTGCTTTAAAGCAAGAGCCGGTCATAAACAAGCCTATACCCCCCCATTCTTGTCTGGAGGGTTTTAAAGGGTGAATTTGGCATTGGATAACAGTTGTAACATCCTGTACCATGAGCTCCAAGGACACTTTAGGCAGACCCTCACAAGGAATCAGTGCTGCCAGGCTCCCCACGCCGCCTCCACACTGCTATCAGGAACAAAAACAACATCTGCTCCCTCCTGAAGGGCACTGCAACACTCAGCTGTGAATACTGCACTGCACTTCAGCTAAACCCATGGCAGAAATGAGCTGTCCCCATCCCACAGCCGGCTGTGAACTCCTCCTGTAGCACTAGCATAGGAGCTGAAGTTTATGTTGTGCAAGAATAAGTAAATAAATAACAATACGGGCAGTGTTATCCATGTGTAAGTCACCTTCGTGTTGAAGGGTGATAGAACTTTTTAAAGTAACAAGAAGGCCCAGGTGCAGCGTAGTATTTGTCAGTGAGTGGAGAGGGATGGAGCCTGCTACCCAGCGGCCAGGTTTGCTGGTTGTAACAAGAGGCCAAGCACCAGAAAACACAAACAGCTAGAACTTAAACCTTTCTATCCCAGCCCATTTCAGCTGTACTGCTTTACTGCACACCACAAATATTCCACACCCATGGGATGTTCTGCCACTACTCCTTATTCCTACCACTGCTACTACACCCCTATCCCATATTTTTAGTTTCTTTATGACCTGCAGGGAGATGAACACAGCCGAGATGTCTGTCTGCTTCCCCATCGAGCTGACCTGACAGTTCTCTTCTATATACACCTCCACTGGCTCCTCACCTGGTACTACAAGCAGCTTACACAAGTTACCACATTCAAAAACCCAAACATACTACTCCAGCCTCTCCATACTCGCATTGCACCGCTGAGACTCACCCTCCATCCCTTATCTCTTGAACTGTATCAAAGCTTCTAGCACTCGTTTGTCTCTTAGTGTTGAGCAGTGGAGCAAGAAGGAACACCTTTACCTGTCCCGGGCAGAGCTGCTGCCTGCTGCAGACCCTCTGCCAGCTCCCGCAGACAGTTCAGCAACTAGTAAACACGCAATCTGGTCGGGGTTGGGAGGGACCTCTGGGGATCACCTGATGCCACCCCCCTGCTCCACCCAGCAGGGTCACCCAGAGCAGGGGGCCCAGCAGCGCAGGGTCCAGGCAGGTTGGGAA
>JAAGNO010004646.1:44540-79910 GCA_033439905.1 Ceryle rudis | reverse complement strand
TTTGGTCTGGAGAAAAAGAGGCTCAGGGGAGACCTTCCCACCCTTGACAACCCCCTGAAAGGAGGTTGGAGCCAGGTGGGGTCGGTCTCTTCTCCCAAGGATCAAATGTTAGGATAACAAGAAACGGTCCCAAGTTGTACCAGGAGAGGTTTAGGTTGCACATGAGGAACAATTTCTTCCCTGAAAGGGTTGTGAAGGCCTGGCCCAGGCTGCCCAGGGCAGTGGTGGAGTCCCCACCCTTGGAGGGGTTTCAAAGCCACGGAGATGTGGTGCTGAAGGACATGGTTTAGTGGTGACCTGGTAGTGCTGGGTTAATGGTTGAGCTCAATGACCTTAAAGGTCTTTTCCATCCCAAAAGATTCTATGATTCTATTTGTTCCCTTGTTCTGAAATGTGCTGATGGTAGGAGGACCAGAATATGGCTTTGCATAGCTTGTTGGGCTCTATTGCATCTCTGTTGGGTGAAATGACTAACGATACTGTATTGCCTTGCCTTGCATTGCATTATATACAAGCCAACAGTGAAAGCAAAAGAAAAGGCACTACAGGATTTAGCCAAGTTGAATTATGAACAGTTCAGAAGACAGATGGACACTTAAGAGGGTCACAGGCATAATGGCACAGGCTTTCCAGGCTGCTGCTTAATTCTCTGCCGCTTTCCATTTGGCTTTTATTAAAGGGATCAAAGAGGTTTCAAAGGAAGATGATGATTAAAGTTTAAAAGCTGATGCATTTGGAAAGAGCTTTATTTTCAGCTACAGTGCCTAGCTTCAGAAGTGCATGTCTTGGGGATCTGAGGGTCAACTCTCCCCACTGCTGAGCTGACCTCTCCTCAGAGCGTCAGCTGTCCTGGCAATTTGCACCTGAGCTTTAGGTGACAGAATCAGCGTTGTCCTCAGCTCTGAACTAAAAAGCAACTGGCACATTATTCTTCAAATAAGCTGAACAGGAAAAATTGCTTAACTTTGCATTGATTTTTTTTTTTTTTAAGGATGGTGTTATTTATGCCGACTCTCTCTTGAAGAACATTAATCTTGTGGCTTCTAGTCTAGACGGGGAGGTAGAGAAACCTGGCTTCGGTTCCTAGGTCTTCCACAGTCTGGCAGAGAACTGTAGCATGAGAAGCTTGTCTCTGCAGATGGAACAAGCCTTAATTATTTTGTTCTCTAATTGAACACCACATGTTATTAAATTAGATAGATTTTTTTTTTTTTAATCTAATGAAAACAAGGCCGTTAGAGCTGCTATGATGGTGGCCATTGACGAACAGTTGAGGCGTGTGCACAGCTGTACACCTAAGCAAAGCTCAGGAGCATGCATTGAGCCATTTCCAGCAGAGATGTAAGTAACTGAATATATTTGTATAAGTTTCTTTGTTACTTCATTTTGTTCCTTGATTGCATGTCTTTGGATTTGTATTAGTTTTATATTTTTGGATTTGGGATTTTTTTATATTTCTTTAGTGAAGACAAATTTGCTGGATAAAAATGGCGATAGTGCACTTCTGCCTTTGTGCCCTCATTAGGTGATTGTGGACTCCTTCCTAACTGATCGTTTCCTCTTCTAGGATAAGAGAAATCATGAAGAAAGCGTCTCTCCCACCAGCTGATCCTGACACCCCGCTGTCAGTTACTTTGGCCATAGTTGAGTCAGATTCCACAATAGTCTACTATAAAGTGACCGATGGCTTTGTAATACCAGATCCTCCCGACGATACTGAAGATGCTGAGGATAAACAGTGGAGAAAGAAAAGAAAGAAGCTTTTCAAATGATGAAGACAAACAGACTTTTCTTGAGCTACTGTCCTCAAACCTAAACAAATTCAGGAACTGATGTATGTAGATAAGTAGTGCGCTGAAGTCTGCCCTCTGTCCGGGGAGAGCGGAGTCTTGTGCAGCTGCGCTGTAAAGAAATGCCATGTGAAGTCTGAAATGGGTCACGCTTTGTTGAATGGCTTCTGACTAATAAATATACTTGTGACATCTTTCCAAAGCTTGTCTCTCCTTTCTGTCTCCTCAAGTACATAAGGAACAAACACATCCTTACCCATATTCTAAATCCTGCTCAAAGGTAAATCGTAGAGGTTTTTGGCAGGAGTATGGATACCAAGGCTTTGGAGTTCACAGAGTGTCTTTGTCTTAACCCTGTCAGAAGTGCTTATGCTGCTTCCCAGGCTCCAGTGCTAAGCAATTTCTTTCTTCCCTCTGCTTTTAGAGGAAAGATTTTTCCACAAAAATACTTTAAATTTTCTCTGCAGAGGGAAAACTGACTATAGCAATGCCAGAGGCTACTAGAGCATGAGTTTTGTGAGGAGAGTCTGAGGGACCTGGGGTTGTTGAGTCTGCAGAAAAGGAGGTTCAGGGGAGACCTTCTTGTTCTCAACAACTCCCTGAAAGGAGGTTGGAGCCAGGTGGGGTTGGTCTCTTCTCTCAAGGAATGAGTGAGCGATAGGACAAGAAGAAATGGCCTCAAGTTGTGTCAGGAGAAGTTTAGGCTGGACATGAACAATTTCTTCCCCAAAAGGGTTGTGAAGGCCTGGCCCAGGCTACCCAGGGCAGTGGTGGAGTTCCCATCCCTGGAGGAGTTTCAAAGCTGTGGAGCTGCAGTGCTGAGGGACACGGTTTAGTGATGACCTGGCAATGCTGGGTTAAAGGTAGGACTTGATGATCTTAAAGGTCTCTTCCAACCAAAACAATTCTCTGTTTCTCCTGTCACAAAGCATAGACTTGTAAAGGGTGCTCTCTGGAGAACTGTGGAACTTGTGAGCAGAGGCCAGGCCTTCACATGGAGGTAGGTTAGGACTGGATCAACCATACCTGACAGTGTTGACCCAAGGCAGCGTTACTCACATAACTGAACACACACCGTGATAAAGGTCACAATCCAGGAGCACCATCAGGCACCTTTTCCACAGCCACTGTCTTTCCACAGACAACTGACTGTCTTTAAGAACCAACAGTGCCCTGTGTTTTCATCCCAGCATGATGAAATTGTCTACATGGTGCCCTGCCCTCTCCTTGGGTTTCCTGTCTGTGAAATAGCTTCAGTGTGCTCTTAGTGCTTGGCCATGATGTCAGTGCTTAAAGCTCTCTGAAGAGGAGCACAACAACAGGGCATGTTTTTATCTGTCATCAATAGATATCATCTTAATGCCATGAGTAGACACTAGCTGTTACCTGCTTGATGTGGCAAGCAGGTTTCTAAACCCATTGTAATTTCCAGGATTTCTCCTCTGTTTGGATTAAACATGCTGCCCAAGAGGTACTTCAGCAAGGAATACCTCTAGAAGAAAAAAACCTGACTTTCATTTTTTTTCTACTGGAATTTTCCATGTCTTTCACATAGAAATCTTCTTCAGGTTAAACTTAGAGCTTCTTGGCAATCAGGTAACATCCCAGAAGGAGCTTCTTGAGTACAAAACAGTCTGGATGACATTTGCATGGCCAAGGACAGCACAGTCAAAATTTGAAGTACAAGAACTCTTTTTTTTATCGCGGGTACAAGAATGGGAGAGAATCCAACAAACCAAGCTGGAAATGAAAGATCATTTAAGCTTTGCTATCCCTATGACTAGAGTGGGTGTGTTTATGGTTGTGGAGTTGGAACCTCATTTGGCCAAAGATGCTGGGAGGCAGAACAGTGTAGCCGGGAGAGCCCAGGACAGGAATGTCTTCGCAGCCCATGTAATGTCAAATGTTGCATTTGGGTGCTGATCCTGCAAGCATTGCCCAAGTTTGGGCAACTGCTTTTCTGTCTTGTTCAGGTTTCAACCCTCTCGGAGTGCTCCTGGCCTTGCAGCACATGCTCACCTCTCCCAGCTTTCCCAACAAACTGGGACGAGAAAGGTGAATTGTTACCCAGAGCTCTGCACGGAACCTGTGGGCAAAGGGGAAGACACTTCTCAGCTTCCCCACCAATGCCATCAGTCGGTGGGATCCAAGGGGACTTGAAGGTCTTACTGATCTGTGGGAAACAGGCTGCTGGGTACATACAGGTGCTTTGCTGAGCCCATACTAGTCAAAGAATCATTTTGGTTGGAAGAAACCTTTAAGACCATTGAGTCTCACTAGTCCAGGAAGCTACTTCAAGCATGTGAGCAACTCTCTGATGTCCCTTACACTTGTGCTGTGCTTTTCATCTTTTTGTTATTAGCATTTTGCAGAATCACAGCTTGGTAGGAGTTGGAAGGGACCCCTGGAGATCATCTGGTCCTACCCCTCTGCTCCAACAGGGTCACCCAGAGCAGGGGCCCAGGATCGCATTGTCCAGGTGGGTTTGGAATCTCTTCAGAGAAGGAGACTCCACACCTCTCTGGGCAGCCTGGGCCAGGCTCTGACACCCTCATGGTAAAGAAATTTCTCCTTATGTTTAGGTGGAACTTAACTGTGTTCCAGTTTGAGCCCATTGCCCCTTGTCCTGTCACTGGGCACCACTGAAAAGAACCTGGCCCCATCCTGTTGGCCTCTTCCCTTTAGATACTGATCAGCATTGAGAAGATCCTGATATTTCTCACTGCTCTCCATTATGACAGAACAGTTTCTTCTGAGTAGTTCCTCACATACAAGCTGAGATCTTTGGCAGCTACACCCGCTCAGAAAGGTTTGCTGCTGGCAGTTTTTGTTTTCAGCTATTAGCCTAGTCCTGTGTAGGTTGAGCTCAGATGCGTTACAACGGTATGTCCATGTACCCTGTTCTGCTGGAGGAACTGGACAAGCCATACATGAGGCTATGTGTGTTCTGATGCAGTCAGAAACCAAAGAGTTGCTTTTTTTTTTTTTCCCAGCAAGGAGAGACTGTGGGTCTGTGGGCTTTGGTCATGGAGAAAGGCAAAGAAAAATTCTCTCTTTCTCTGTCTTGCTCCCATCACAGAGGAAAAATGTGATTTTATTTTGGTCTGATGCCATGCTGCCCTAAAAGGGTAACTGTGTGCTGACTCCTGACGTGCTGCATTTGAACTTTACAGCAATATTTTGTGTGCTCTACTGCCTATTTCCAGAAAGTAGATTTTACACTTTCCTAGGCTGCATACCACCAGGTAAATCGTCCTTGTTATAAGCTGTGAAATACTTCAGCCCCTGTGTTGAGTACGTACTGGAAAAGAGCCGTTTGTGTGCAAAGAAGGGTGTAATGAATGCTGCATGCTGCGGGATGGATATTTGTTATAGAATTTACCTTTACGCAATGCACACTAACCCCAAAAGCAAATTCTTTTGCATTTGCTTCAGTTTCTGGGAAATCCTGCCACTTTGCAGTGTGCTGCATGACTGATGCTTGGCTTCACCCTTCATTTTCTTATTTCTATGCACGGAAAGATTAGCACAACTTGAGCCTACTCATTCCTATGCTGAATGGCACTTACCCAGTCTGCAGAAGCTGAGTTGGAGAAAGTGTGTCCATGGGGCTGTGATTTCTGCCCTGTGTCTCACAGAGAAATCATTATATAGGCCTTTTTCCAGCCTCCTTAGATTGTGGTGGTTCTTTGTTTCTGAAGAAAAAAGAAAACAAAACCAAAAGAAGAATAAATAATATCACAGCACTGTTTGTCCCATAGGAATCGCAACATCAACAAGGGGATGTTAACTAAGTTCAGAGCCAGCTGTGCTGTTCCTTTACATCTTTTTAAAGGTGTTTTCTTTTTTTTTTTTCAAGTTTTATTTGCCAAGCACAGCTTGATTTGTTTTACTGATCACCCTTGACTAACAGAAGGTATGTTTTAAAATCTTAAGAGTATCATTTTCCAGTAGACTATTGTTTCAAGTGTTTTCTCTCTTCAGAGAGATATTTGCATTGAAGCTTCCCCACCGAGTAAAGAATGACAGAAAAGCAAAAAGATGTTTGGTGTGGATTTGATGGCAAGACTCAATGCCCAGTTATATAAGCGAGTGTCCGCTTTGGTTTATGCAAACTCTGTGTCCTTGAGGCATCACTGTCACCCAGACTGCCCTGTATTCAGACTGACTGCAACGCACACAGAACATTTTATGCAAAAAAACACCAGTCAAGAAGCAGGAAGTCTTGTCAGATGCATAACAAGGATCTGTGGTAGCACAAAGTGGCCAAGAAACACATGCTGCAGCAGTCAGCTGCTGAAAGTAAGCGTCTTCTACGGCACTTTCACCTTCTTGGTGCTCAATAAGCAGGAGCAAGTGCGTCTGTTTGGGCAGCAGGTTCCTCCCATTGGAGTCACCTACACCTTTGTGGTTGTGTGGATGCTCAGTGTGGAGCAACCATGTGAGCAAAGGATGCTGGAGCTTCGGCTCACACCCCGTCCCTGCATGTCAGGGCATGCCAGTGATGAGGTCCCTGGCAGTACTGCCCAGCAAGCTGTGGCCAGACGAAGGGGTGTTGCTTCCACACTGCACCCAAAGCAGGATCCCCTATGAAAATGGCCCTCAGCATCCCTACAAAACAGTTTGGTCTTTCAGAAATCACTAGAAGAAAGACACTGTCTTCTCTTGCAACCCATTCTCAAGCTGGTCAAGGTTTTCCACAGGATCTTTTGCTTGGACACAAAATTGAAAACTCAGTAACATTACTAAAGCCAAATGATCTCAATCTTACTCTTTCTCTGGGTCAGCAAACCAACAAAGCTTTTTTTGTTGCATTGAAAACCTTTTTTTTTTTTTTAATAAAGAGTCCATATGAATTTATTAATCATCCTGCTAGTATTGCAGGTCTGTAGGAATGAGATTTTTAATAGGTTGTCCCAGTAGTTTACAGGAATCTAAACTCCATCGACTAGCCCCTAAGTCCTGCTTTACAGAAATGGGTTTAATGCCAATTTCCTCTAGTTCTCCAGGATTGTTCCAGCCCATTATAACCCAATAGTTTAAAACATCCTTAAGTCATTAGCCAAAGCAAATAAACTAAGATATGTCCAGGCCCTAATTAACTAAACATTCTCAAACCGAATGGCCTTTCACCTCTGCTTCCCTACTCCTACTCCACCTTCATTTTAATTGTCCAATCAACTTTGTAAGGCTGAAGCGGTAGTGTTGAAATGCCTGGCCCTTTCATAGATCATAGACTCATAGGCTAGTTTAGGTTGGAAGTGACCTTTCAAGGTCATCCAGTCCAACCCCCCTGCGATGAGCAGGGACATCTGTAACTGGGGCAGGTTGCTCAGAACCCTGGCCAGCCTCAGCTGGCATGATTCCAGGGATGCAGCAGCGACCACCTCTCTGGGCAACCTGGGCCCAGATCTCACCACCCTCAGCATAAAAGATTTCTTCCTTCTCTCCAGTCTAAAGCTCTCTCTTTTAGCTTAAAGGCATCACCCCTTGTCCTGTCACAACAGGCCCTGCTAAAGGCCTGTCTCCATCTTTCTGACAGGCCCCCTTCAGATACTGAAAGGCTGAAATAAACAGGACTGGGAGGAATTTGGTGCATCCCTGGTGAAGATCCTGCCTCAGCACCCCCAGCTATAGCAGATGCCCAGCAGGCAAAGCAACCTCAACCACAATTGCAAGGGTTCCCGCACAATTTCAACCACCAACAAATTGCCACCCTGGTAAGTAACGCCTGGGCAGAAATCCTTAACTCTTCAAAAATAGCTGCAGCTGCACCTCAGCTTTCAGAGTGTCCCAGGGAGCCAACCTCTTTTCCATTTTCTTTCCCTCATTTCTCAGATGTTCCTGCTTTGGTAACACCGTG
Organism: Ceryle rudis; assembly: GCA_033439905.1. NCBI lineage: Eukaryota > Metazoa > Chordata > Aves > Coraciiformes > Cerylidae > Ceryle > Ceryle rudis. The sequence goes on along the minus strand of JAAGNO010004646.1, from coordinate 72,257 downwards.
AGCCTGAGGAACCACAGACTCAGCCTTTACCTTCTGCAAACCTGACTGACAGCCCATTTGCTGGGGTGGATTAATGCGCACTCCAGCTCCTGATTAGCTACACACGATGTGCTGTGTCCTCCTCATCTAACTGACATCATTCATTGCCCTGATGGTTTATCATCTCATTAATCATTCTTTATATCCCCACCTATCTACAAGCTTCTCCCCATGTTTCTTGTCTGGCCAACAAGCTCAGATGGCTCTGCTTATCTTTTTCAACCCCCCCCACCCCTTTCTCGCTATTCTAGTCATCTTGCAGCAATATTTTTATTGTTGTTTGCTGCCCTCCTGGCCTGTGTTTCATACGTAGCAACCTATTCCTTAATTAACCTCAAATTTATCTATTCAATCCATCTGGAAGTTCCTGGGTTTTTTTCCAACCTTCCTGCTACCATCCTGTCTTCTGCTGGAGTGCCTAGATGGTCTCCATCTATGCCTTTCTCTGTTGTAATCCAGGTACCAACTGGCCATCTCAATTCCACCAGACCAATCCCACTTACCACCAAAAATCTTGGTACCACCTGAAGCAAGGTCTCATGAGCACTGTGGTGATGTCCAACCTGCAGAGGTGAGTCTCTCTTGAAGACTGCTGCTTTCATGGTGCAGAGTGGCCATTACACCCCTTTCCACCATCTGAAACACCTAAATTAACACCCATGGTGGATGTTTGCTGGATAAATATGCAGGGTAGAGATGGCTGAAGCCATCTGTCTGTGTTTGCACCAGAGGGCGCTTACAGACTGCTGAGCAGCAGCCATCCTCCTCTGGGGAAGCCAGAGCTTGGCAAAATCCACTCGCATTCTGATGCCTGGCTCACGAAAACAAAAGGAGGAAAAAAAACCCTGTAAGCAGCAACCCCTGCAATGAAGCCCTCCCTTCTTGAATGTTAAAATGATGCTGAAATTCAGCATCCTGGACTGGATTGGCACTAGTGTGGCCAGCAGGACTAGGGCAGGGATTATACCCCTGAACTCAGCACTGGTGAGACTGCAACTTGAATCCTGGGTTCAGTTTTGGGCCCCTCACTCCAAGAAGGACATTGAGGGGCTGGAGTGTGGCCAGAGAAGGGCAATGAAGCTGGGGAAGGGTCTAGAGCACGTCTTGTCAGGAGCAGTTGAGGGACCTGGGGTTGTTCAGCCTGGAGAAAAGGAGGCTCAGGGGAGACCTTCTTGCTCTTTCTAAGGAGGTTGGAGCCTAAGGTGGGGTCGGTCTCTTCTCCCAAGACACAAGTGACAGGAGAAGAGGAAATGGCCTCATGTTGTGCCAGAGAAGGTTTACACTGGGCATGAGAAACAATTTCTTCCCTGAAAGTGTTGTGAAGGCCTGTCCCAGTCTGCCCAGGGCAGTGGTGGAGTCCGCATCCCTGGAGGGGTTTCAAAGCTGTGGAGACGTGGTGCTGAGGGACCTGGTTTAGTGGTGACCTGGCAGTGCTGGGCTAATGGTTGGACTTGGTGATGTTAAAGGTCTCTTCCAACTCAAATGATTCTATGATTCTATGCTACAAAGATGCCAGACTGGGTTGAGTCTGAAGAATTGGTGGTTCAGTCTGAAAACCAGACTTGGGCTGATGGATGCTGGCAGCTTAAGTCCTGGATCTCCAGAAACAACTGGCCAAAGGGGCTGCCCTCGCCCACCTGCCTGGAAGATGAGAAACACATACATAATGTCCTTGGTGGAGGACTGGGTTTTATGTCTCTGCCTCAGTGTGAAGCTTTCTCACAAGGTAAAATACTGTGCCCTGAGCTATACAGGCAAAAATAACTCAGATACTCTCATTAATTTAGAGGTCTGCAAGTGACTCTGCTGGGGTTGAAAATTGAAAATCATGAAAACTACATGCTCCTGAAAGTGTTTGTCTGCCTGTGCCACTGATTTCCACAATCAGGGGGTATCAAATCCTTTTGTGGACCTGAGGCCCCTCTGCCCTCCCCATCCTCCCTTGCTAGTCTGCTTCCAGCCAGCCCAGCCTCAGAAGGACAGTCAGCTCTGGAGATGTTTACCCTGGGATCCCCTTCTTCATGGCAGGAGCATCTCTTCTATAAGCTGGTCTGATACAACCGCTTTACGATATCACTGCTGAGTTGGTGAGTGAGATTTTCCATCACGAATGACTTTTAAATAACAGAGTGAAAGGGAATATGATTTTAGCATTTCCTGGAGGCTCAGATAACCACCCCTGCTTATTAATAGCATTACGTGACTTAATGAGGCTGAATGGTAGATGGTTCAGGACACCGACTGTTGCCCACTCTCCATCTATTAGAAAAAACAAGAACAAGACTTGGGGGGCTGTGTTTAAATCCCTCCCTACTGTCTGGAGCCTCAGCAGCTGACTTTTCCATGCCGGTGCCCCAGCAGGGGGGGCAGGGTGTGAAGCAAGGGCAGCCCTGCCAAGCATTACAGCAAAACACCACAAAAGAGTCTTTTAGCTGGCCAGGGCACTTCACCTCTGCTACTGTGGTAGCCTCTAACTCAACAGCCAGCACAGTGAGGTTCTCAAAACCTGCCCCAGTCCTCACTCTTTCCTATTTAATTCGCCTTATAAGATATAAAATTTTATCTGCTGTTTTACCCCAGCGTGACAGTAACCACAGGTGCCCACTGCCTTCACCAGAACCCTGCAGTCTACCTTCTAGATTCACACGTGTTTTTTTGAAAACTTAGGATAAATATCTGGAGGGAAAATCTAGCTTGGCGCTAGCCATAGAAGATCTTATTTAATATAAAAGAACATGAGATGACATAAATGATCCACTATTGAACAAAAGAAGTGGCTGAGAGAGCCTAGAAATCCTTGCTGTGCTTAAAAATATGGTACATTGTGCAGAAAATGGTAGAGCAAAAGAGAAAGCGGTTGTTCTCCCAGGAAAAATTAATTTACTGAAAAAAACCCCAACCAAAATTGAAAGTAGAAGGAAAGTATTAAATCACTTGAGCTCTGGCATTTAAAACATATTGCTTATTTTCCTGAGAACTAGGTTGCTGCCAGTTGGGTGTTTATGATAATCAACATCCTAAGGAGGGACTGGATCAGCTGACCGACTATTGCTAAAGCAAAATTATCAAAACAGAGAGTGGTGGTAATTACTGGCAAAATGGGTTTGGAGATGAGATCTTGTGATAGATGAGAAACTATTCAGGATAGAAATCATGAGTTGCATATATCAAGGGAAGCATCAGAGTGGAAGGAGGTTACTCAAGGAATTTGTTCGAGGGTTGATCTTTGGTCTATTACTGTTCACTGTTTTAATTGCTGGTGTTAGACTAAACACAAGCACAAAGTTAAGTGTCAAGGCAGCAAAAAATATGAAAGAGGAAGAAAATATCATGTGAGAAGGAGCAAATGATGCTGAGAGCAAGGGGAAATAAACTCTGTCCAGCCTGTGGTGTTGCTCATCCAGGTGCACATCCACTTTGGCTTACTGGTTAGGACTGATGGAACTGGGCCCCACACATACAGGCCGCTCTCAGTGAAATGCCAGCAAAGAACATGGCCATGAAAAGACAGATGCAACTTCTAGAACCTCTCAGGCGAAATATTTCCAGCAGATGTGGGTAATCCCATAGGTATCAGTGCTGAACAAAGCACCTGCCCTATCTCTAGGATACTTGTAATCTAAATCTACCCTCTTCCAGTTTAATAGCTTCAGACTGGAAGAGGGTAGATTTAGATTAGAAACTAGGAAGAAGCTCTTCACTCTGAGGGTGGTGAGACACTGGAACAGGTTGCCCAGGGAAGTTGTGGATGCTTCATTCCTGGAAGTGTTCAAGACCAAGTTGGATGGGGCTTTGAGCAACCTGGTCTAGTGGGAGGTGTCCCTGTCCATGGCAGGGGCGTTGGAACTAGATGATCTTTTAGGTTCCTTCCAAAGCAACCCATTCTGTGATTCTATACCTGATGCAATGTGGGGCACCCAGGTCCTGTTAGCCAGGATGGGTAATGGTGGATCCTTCCTAGAAGAGAGCTGAACTTGCACAAAGGCTTCCTCACTGACCAAACCCAGTGCTCGTCGATATGGAGGCACAGGTGTCAGATAATGCTGTAGTGAGGAATGTCAGGTCAGCCAATGCTCAGCTGACCCCTCCTGCTGCCAGAGAGGGAGACAGTTACTTGGAGGGCTACACATTCAAACCTTCTTCACCACGGTGGGAGTGAGAGAAAGTATCTCCTGCGTGCAGGCTGATTCATACAGCATGGATGTCACGTTGGGATTACAGGTTTGGTTTCATAGGAAGGGAAATGACTGGAATATGTGAATAATCGGGTGAACGATTTACCCTCTTCGCGTGTATGTCTCTGCTGGAGCTCAACAGGACTGGCAAGGGAGGTTTTCTGGGGGAGCTGAGAAAAAGGGTCAGGAGAGTATCTGCATCCAGGCATTTGGTTTCAAGACCACCAAGAGAAATGCAGTCTGGGATCAGAGCAGGCTGGAAACATTTTTAGAGTGTATTTTTTAAAGCCAGCTATTAAAATGTGTTGTCAATGTAATGCATTTGGCTAAAAGAGTTTCAGCTGAGCAAAGGGAATTTACACATCAGCACAAAACCCCCAAAAAACCTCTGGGTGGTAATTTTCCCAAGTCAGACTAATTCCCATCCAGCTTGTTCCCCAGCATTGTCTTTTAATTGCTAGAGCCTCCCAGAAAGGCTTGTGCAAGGAGAGAAAGCTCATAATTAGCCCAGCATTTTTCTCGCCTTTGTTGTGAGTCTGCAGGGATTGGCCTTTTCAACATTTCTCATTTGGTTAAATCATTTTGTTCTAGTGGGTTGGTAGAAGGGGGAACTGGGATGGAGGAAGGGGAGTTGCTGTTGTTGTGCTGTGCAGGCATCCCAGCTTCTATTGCTGGCTTCGGGGAGATGAATTTTGTTGGCACATGTCAAAAGAAGATTTCTCTCCCATTCCACAAAATCACTTTTTTTTTAGGAATCTGACAGGAAAATCCTGATGCTAATGTAGGGTGGTTTGGCCACCCTAGGAAAAGCACTGGGTAGAAGATCTGAAACTTTGAGGAACCCCAACAGAAAAGCAGTGCAGAACAATGGACGGAGTCCTTTTCTGCTCCTGCCCCTTTTCATCTGCAGCATCCATCCAGTTCTCTACATCAAACTTATTTACGCAGTGCTCTTCCAGCAGCACATGGGATCAGTGGCTCTCTCTTTTATTTTTTAATAGCTAAGCCTCTTTAGAAAACTCAGTCTCAATCCAATGCAGACTTAATCAAATAACTGAGATCACAACACAGAGGAAATTGTGAATTATTTTTGGAAGGTGAAGAAGAACAGAGATTTAGAAAATGAACTTAAGCACCAATGCTAATAATAAGTGGTGAGGATTCATCACAGACCCTCTTGGGAAGGAGGGCTGGCAGCAAGGACCAAAACTGAGCTAAAAGCAAGATTGGTAAATGCAAAGGCTGAGGCATCCCGATTAGGGCCCAAGTGTGGGAAGTTATCTAAAAATAAACAAACAAATAAACCCCCAAAGCTCTGAAGATTTCAGCACCATCTGGAGCCTCTGGAAAGAGAAACAGCTTGCTGCTGTAGGAGGGATTAAAGAAGAGAGCTTATATGCACACGTAGAGATGTCCCAAGCTGTATATCAAAGCGACGTACGTCACTAACAGAGGTGAGTCCAAGGTTCAGAAGTCAAATCCAATTGGAGATGTCTGAAGTTACAGATTATTTGGATGGAGGCTGGGGTTTGGGATATTTTACTTGTGCTCCAGCTTACTGCAAAAAGCTACTCCCTGCTTGCCCTGCACGTTGCCTGTGCCCTGTGCTTTTGCATGGTCATTATGTTGGTCAAGTTTGATGGAAGGTGAAAAGAAAGTGGCATTTACCACACTGGGACATTATAAGGTGATTTCTGTCAACACAGGCTCTTTTGGACCAGAAGCATAACAGCCCCAAGCAAAACTGTGCACACAAATCCTGGGGCAGGGTTTGCGAAGGGTACAGAAACCATCGGAGCAGAGTACAGAGAATCCAATAGAAAATGACCAGAGGTGGAAAAGTGTTCAAAAACCAAACAAGATTTGAATATATTGTCAGGAAAACAATCCTATGAAAATAAGAAAAGATGGTTTTGCCAGTTTGCTGGACTGAGGTGCCAAGTGCTGAGAGAGGCAACACCCAGCCAGAGCCCAACTCCCTGTCCCAGTAACACCAAGTGTCAGGGAGCTGTGCTGAGCCCCAGCCAGGAGACCTTGACTTGTAGCTATCTTTACATTGTTTAATGCTCATGATGTGTCTCTGAGGTAAAGAAAAAGAAATAATAACAAGGAGGTGCAGGGCTTTATCATTGATTAATTTATCATTTATTGTGATGAATTTATCTCAAAGTGGACTTAAGGACTCTCAAGTCTTCAGGAGAGGAACCATGTCGCATCCAAAAACAGTGGGAATACGTACAAGCTGAAAACACCCCCCTTCTCTTTAGAACCCAGATCAGTCCCCTAAAATGAGGTTTACTTCAAGGTGTTGAGAATTTTTGGTTTAGCTATTGCTTCCATAGCAGGTCAAACCAGTGAAGCGCAGTTGCATTGCTAGGCCTGAGCAATTAAATTAAATTGAATTTAAAAGTTAAACTCTCATTATCAGAAACTAAGCACTGGAAATTACTAGACACTTGCGACCTTAATCTCTGTTCCTCAGATCTCTAGCAGCAAAAGGCATCACCTCTGTCTAATTTCCTCATCTAATTATATAGGATCACGGTGCTTACAGCTCACTAATGTTTGTGTGTTGTTTCGATATTCTGATGAAACACCCCAAAGGCAGGACTTCTGCATCCAGTGCCGCGTCCGAACTCTCTTGGATTAATAACATATAAAGTAACACACACCGATATGGATAAGGACTACTGACTCATTCCCTATTTACCCAGTGGAAAAAAAAAAGACTGTTTTAACATTAACCCACAAGAAATCAAGCCCAGGATGCACAGGCAGCCTGAACTCTTAGATCTCCTAGTGCCCAGGTTTTGCAACCCTAAAACTTCCTACAAAAGACCCAAATTCCCTTTTGGTCTGTGACACCGATCCCAAGGTGGACCTCTCTCAAGGAGATGTTACTGATCTTGCAATTGCCACATCTGATGGCCAGCAAATGTGAGCACCAGCCCAACTCCACCACAGGCATCTTTGGGTGGGGGACACGTCATGTCCGTCCTCCTCCTCTTCTGTATCTTTGGGGAATTATCCCCAAAAATCAGCATTTGGCAATCATACACCTGTAATTGAGGTTTGTTTTTGGGGGAGTGCCAAGCATCTCCAAGGATGGCAACATTATCAGAATAACAGCCCAACTATACATGGGTCCCATTTTCATTGAGTGGAATCACAGAATTGTTTTGGTTTGAAAAGACCTTTCAGATCATCAAGTCCAAGCATTAACCCAGCACTACCAGGTCACCGCTAAACCATGTCCTCAGCACCACATCTCCGTGGCTTTGAAACCCTGCCTGGGATGGGGACTCCACCACTGCTCTGGGCATCCTGGGACAGGCCTTCACAACCCTTTCAGGGAAGAAATTATTCCCAGGATCCAGCCTAAACCTGCCCTGGCACAACTTGAGGCCATTTCCTCTTGTCCTATTGCTTGTTCCTTGGGAGAAGAGACCGACCCCACCTTGCTCCAACCTCCTTTCAGGGAGTTGTTGAGAGTGAGAAGGTCTCCCCTGAGCCTCCTTTTCTCCAGACCAAACAACCCCAGGTCCCTCAGCCTCTCCTCACAAGGCTTGTGCTCTAGACCCCTCCCCAGCTTCACTGCTCTTCTCTGGACATGTTCCAGCCCCTCAATGTCCTTCTTTGAGTGAGTGGCAAAGTCCTTATAAGCAGACCTGGCCACAGCAGCATCCTGGACCTGGTAAATCCTCATGCACCCACAGCTGCCAGCATCAAACAGCATTTACTGCATGAAGCCAGAGATTCCCTTCCTCTGGGATATGGTGTTGCTTCCCCATATCAAGGCTGTCAAAAAAACAGGTCTAACTCAGTGAAAGATTCATGTTTTGCTAGATGTCAGTCTCGGGGAAAAAAACCAACCTTAGTGCTTCTAATTACATCAGATAAGGGAAGAAAACAAAATTTTAATGGAAATCTGGGACATTTCATAGTTCATTTTCTTGGGCTGAGCCAGGGTTTCATCTCTGAGAAACTCCTCTGCTCATGCATCTCATGCTCGGAGCCAGCATTCTCCCGGCAAAGCCTCCTGTAGTGGCCAGTGGCCGGGCCACCTCTCCCTCCATCCCACATTGCCCCAGCAGGGAGCTGGGCATCCCCCCTTCCACTGCCTTGGCATTTGAAGGGGTAGCTCTGTAGCTGCTGTAGCTCATCTGTTGGTGGGGTTATATTTAGCTGCCGTATGCTGGCACTGCCAGCTTTCTATTTCTGTAAATGCCATTTTCCGGGAAAGAGGCTGAGCTGACTGATCTGTGCAAGCACCAGGAGGCAGGAGCTGGATTTTTGCTGGGTGTTGGCTCCTGTGCTGCTGCACAGAGGTTGTGGTGATTTCTCCTGTCCTGGGAACAGTGTGCCTGTGTTGGTGCCAGTCTAGCTGGTGCCCACAGCTCTGCCAGCAGGATGCCAATGTGCAGCCCATTCCCCTTCCCTTTCAGCTACCCCTCCTTCCCCTGTAGCACCTGGAAAGGTTCTGTCACATGGCTCTTTGAGATTTTTCTTGGTGGACTGAGAGTTTTAGGCTGAACAGGGTTATTTCTTATCTTAGACTCACAGAATCATAGAAACATTCTGGTTGGAAGAGACCTTTCAGATCATCAAGTCCAACTGTTAACCCAGCACTGCCAAGTCACTAATAAACCAGGTCCCTCAGCACCACATCTCCACGGCTTTGAAACCCCTCCAGGGATGAGGACTCCACCACTGCCCTGTCACGGCTTTGAAACCCCTCCAGGGATGGGGACTCCACCACTGCCCTGGGCCATAGACACCTTAAACTCCATCCACCAGATGCAGTGTCCCCTGGAAAGACAGCTGGTTACTGCAGCACTGGGACCATCAATGTGAGATCAAGAAAGATTGGGACGATTTCCTCTAGGGAAGCGCAGAGGCACCTGCCTTCCTCCAGGCATCCTCCCACCTTGCAGCAAAGGCAGTTTTGTAGCTTTCTGCCCAGGTAGTAATTCCAGCAAGAGACTTTTACTGTGTTTTCCTACTTTTCTGACTGTGCGATGTGTCAGCCTAGTACAGCCCTGAAATGCAGACCCTGAAACATACTCAGCTGTTCTTTTGGGCTGGAAAAGGTACCTATATCTTCCATATTTTACCATATCTTTTGTCCAAAGCCTTTCGAAGGCTTCACTGCAAGAGGTGTCAGGGAAAGCCCTGGCAGACACAGAGCCTGTGGGACTCCCACAAGTAGCAAATGAGGCCAACATAGAGAGAGAACCAAAAGGAGAAAAATGATGTTCAAAACACAAATGAACTTCTAGGGCCCAACGTAGTCTCTGCAGTATTTCTGTCCAGTGCAGCATCTCCTTGGCCTGAGAATAACCTTGTATCTCTTTGAACTTGTGGTCAACAGGCTTTAGCCAGATAAGTAGAGCACTCAGGAGAATCTCACATCAGTACTTTGTGCTCAAGGTAAGTCTGGTTTTCCCTTTCTCAGTGTTCAATAGGCAGCAGCCACGTGGAAGAGCATCTCAGAGCTGAAATCAGTCTTCCAGGCTGGGATGGTTTTCCCCTGTGGTCAGAGGTATTCCTAAATATTCCAAAATATTAGCTATGCCAATGCAAGTGATGGAATTGAAGAAGACATGGAGATTTCTGGAGAAATGTTCAGTAACTTGGGTAGGACAAGCAGGTGCTAGAGTTGCACAAAAAGGGCCATCCAGACATTATGTTTTTTTCCTGAATATCTGGAGATGTACAACAGTGAGCGCTGACCTCAAGTCATGATTAAAAAGGATATCATAGCATATCAGCATGGGGGCAGAATTTAGGGGGCTTTTTTTATTGTCATGAAGAAAAAAAACTCCATGCAGGGCAGATTTTGCTCACTGCCTCTGTTTTGGTTTTTTTTGAAGCCAAACAGCTGGTCCGCAGCAGGGCAATTCAGTGTGTAGACTGACTCACCCAAAGTATGCGAACAGAGGGGTGCTGTCAGGCTTGGGCATGAGAACCAGAGGAACCTGAAGCTAAAAACACAGCTCAGCGATTACTCCAAGCCCTCTCGGACAGACTGGGCCAGCACACATCAACAAGCCACCACCTGACGCGCCATTAGCATCCAGCCAAGCCGAAGGGGAGAAGCAACCGAGGTGAATTCAGGCGCACTGGTCTATTTTAAAAAGCTAATTGGCTCTTTGTAACTTGCAGTGTGAGTTCATTCACATCGAAAGCACTCCAGTGCCTCTGAAGAAGATCTGTTTAACCTGGCACGGTTAAAGCCGTATTTGTTTCTTATGTCATTTTCACATGGGAACGTGCTCCCGAGGACCGGCAGTTTGCTCAGGATGCCGTCCTCTTCCTGCCTCAATTCAGCCACCAGTGGATCACACCCTTCCAGCAGTTCATTGATGGTTTGCAATAATTTCAGAAGCTGCATGTCCCATCCTACCCACAATAAAAATCGGAGGTGGGGAGAAGTAAGCAAAATTTGCCCTGGATTTTTCTTTCTTTTGTTTGCAAATACCCCTAAATTCTAGCCCCAAACTGATGTCTTATGATATCTGTTTCAACTGCACTCTGAGATCAGTGCTCCATGGTGTACATACTCTATAAGTATTCCTAAATTCCATCACTTTTTTTGCTTCAGTGGTTTTTTCCTTCCCAAATTATCCTTTGGATTTATGACCATTTCTGTTGTCTCCTATTCTGTGCAGGACCCAGGGTGCATACATAGACTGACCATAGGGCAAACATTCTATGGGTCCAGTGTTTTCCAGTATCCCCATGACCAGCTCGCATGTGGCAGACAACCAATTCCTGCCTCTGGTTTAGCTGCATTTGGGATGTCTCTGTTTTCCCATATGGAATGTCAAGGAAAACACATAGAGCCTGCAGGTACCACCTGGTATCTTAACAGTTAATAATGTCCACAAAGCTTAATGTTTCAACTTGCACAGCAGCTAAAATATTAATTAAAACTTAAAATAGACCACACACTCTCCTGGGTGCATAAAGGTGGAATACATCCCGATCCGCAATGTGTATTTACAGCCCAGAGCTTTGCACCGAGTAGTTGTTTACTGCCCCACTCCTCCACCATTTCACCAGGGAACTGCCAGGTCGTGCTGGCTGGAGAAGCCCCGTTGATACCTTTATTTCTCCCCAGTGCTGAGTTTTTGTGCAAAAGGGCCTGTCATTGCACCTGGGAGCTGACACAGTGGGCTGATGGCAGCGGACTGTCCCAACATGAAGACAGAGCAGATAAAACCATAGTTACCTTAGTCCATACTTGTAATAGAAAATTTGGCCCATACAGACTCAATAAATTATTGTCAGATTTCCTGGCCTCACCACCACAAAGTCTACTCATCTGTCTCTCCATCACTCACAAGCATCTGAGCAGAGAGAAAATGTGGTGTCTTCAGCCCAGTGAGCAAAACACGGGAAAGCCAGAAACCACCTCAGCATATTACACTGGAGAGTCCATTGTACCTTCCCCTGCCCAGACAAATTGCTTTTACCCTCTCTGCTTCTTCTCCTCAGACAATGATTCTTCTGATGTTATTCCAGGTCAGATACCAGGCTCCTTTGATGCACTGAAATTCCCCAAAGAACAATATTCAACTTTTGCACACAACCCTTATCTGCATGTATATATTCCTTCTCTCTGCCTCCAAGGAATAATTTCCTATGATCTTCCAATGTTTATTTAGGTCATTTTTGTCTCAATCCAATTCTCTCTTTGGAGAAGAAAGCCTGCATATGTTTCTTCAGATGTCACTCTCCTTCCCATACAGTCACAGTAAATACACAGCTATGAAGTCTCTCCTCTGCGTAAACATTGAAATGTAGAGAAAGTATCCTAGTTATCTTCAAGATTTACCCTTGGGGTAACTGCTTCCCTTCAAGTCTATATTAGCTTTAGCATTCACTTCAATTAGCAGCATTAACCCAACACCGAGGCAATTTCCAAAGCCTCCACCCAAGTTTCTACTACTAGGATTTGCATCTCCCGAAGTCTCCGAAGACATATACTGCACATTTCAGGCAAGTGCAGTGATTCATTGTATCCGTAGGAACTTAAAAGACACTTTTTATAGATCTAATTTCAGCTAAACTGAGCCCTCTGGGTACAAAACTCTTCAAGAGTGGGGGCTGCCAGTGTCTGGAGGCAGCTCTGTCCTGCTTCTCCCTGGGTAAGGTCCCCTCGCCATGATTACTGTCTGCCTTGCTACAACCAGCCACTTATAAGATTGCAAAGGAGGAGAACAAGGCTGTATTTTTGTCTAATTATCAGACAGTGGAAGCTATTTGGAGGCTGCCAAGTCAGTATTAGAGAGACCGCTGAATTTCTGATGGTTTCCGCAATTTGCCACGGCCCAGGTATCACTCGCACACACATAACCAGTTTGTTCTCAGTAAAATAGCCTCCAGCAACACCCAGCTGAGGAGGAGGGGGAGGCCTGCTCACTGCCTTTCCAGCTCCCAAAGCCAGAGGGACTGGAGTGAAATGGGCCTCAAGCCAACTTTTCCCACGTGGGATGAAGAGGACAAATAAGCATCCTTATGATTCAGCTCACAGGCTTTGGGAGATGCTTGATTTCTGCCTGGCGTTGCTGGTCTTTTGTAGGCACTAATCTGCTGACATGGCAACTGGATCCACTTGGGTGGATCCTCAGATAAGCACAAATTTCCATGGCAGGAGTCAGCGTGGGCAAAAAAAAAAGCCCCTTGGTGCCAGCAGAGCCAGGTGCCAAATTCTGTTTGCTGTAATCTCTCGGTGAAACCACTTATCTGAAAAGGCAGGAGGAAGCTGGCTCCAGTTCTTTGCATAATTAAAGGCCTGGTGCTCTGCGCACGTACGTTTGGAGTAGAAATCTTATTATCCCACTTCTCAGCTCCCAAGAAAACATGACTTAACTGGAGTGACTTGGAAATGTATAGGACCAAGAACTATACATCCCTTGCTTGCCATGTGATAGGGCCAGCACCAGATACAAACCAGGTGCATTTCAGTATTCGCACCCACGCTGGTGGGAGCAGAGCTGATATTTTAGCCATGGGTATGAGCCTGGGAGATGAGTATTTACATCTCATCACATGATTTAAAAGCTGCTTGAAGTTTTAGCAATAAATAGTCCTGTACTCATATAGATATATCTGTGTGTGGGTGTGCATAAAATCACACAGGTATACATGAGAGAGGGGGTTAATTAATATCAAAAGCAAACTTTTAATAAGCAAATAAAAAGTACACCTGAGTATCTGGGGATGTTTTGCTCTGGCCACTCAGTGGCTTGCCTTCTGCAAATGATTTCTGGCTGACAAGGTTTACTGTAAAAGTTCATTTTTTTTCACACAGAGAAAAGTATTTATTTAACCAAGCCCCTGGGAAAGAATAAAGGTTGGACTGTCCTACTTACATGAAATAATTTGTTTTTACAGCTCTTTTTTTTGTTCCTCAGGTGGACATGAGTGGCCAAGTTTAATAATCTTCTTCTTAACCTCTATCTGTAACTTGTCACTGTAAGGTGAGAAAAGGTCTTTATGCTCTCCCTTGGTGAGCAAGGCAGACTCTTTAAGGAAAAAAAAACATTGCTGTGTTAGAGCTCTGCTTCAGCGGCTTCACGACATGGGCTCTTGGCTTGTTTCTCATCGTTCAGCTTTCCTAGTCATGCTCCCTGTTTTTTTTGCATGGCTGCTCCTCCTGAGAGGGATATTCCTGCACTTTTTACCCACTTCTCTTAATTTCTTGCCTAAAAGATTTGCCAAGAGGATCTCCCTACAATACCTGTGTTGGGACAGGTCATATTTCTATAAGGCTGGGATGAGAAAGGCAGCAGGTATAACCAAATAGAGCTGACCAAATTTTGGAGGAAAGCTTTTTAAAGGGAGACTGAAACCTGTTGAGCTGAATACCAGCATCTTCATGTCTCACCTGCACAGTCCTGCTACTACCAACATTAAAACTTGTGCTATTTTAATGCCTTCCTCAAAATGCTAAAGTAGTTTTAAATGGAAGCTTTTATCAAAAGCAGAATATCTTGATGTCCTTTAGCTCTGCTCATTGGACCACAGCAAGGGTCTGTCCAAGGCTGGTTGGTGCTGCTAATGGGAGATGGAATTAATGCTTGGGTCATTCGCCTCACTCTGAGTTCCATGAGGAGTTTCCTGTGAGATGGGTTCATACGGCTCTGAAAAGACAGATTTTCCCAATGCACTCCTCAGCTCACTCCAACGAGCACTTCCGCTTCTGCGTGCGATGCCAATGAACAGCCCTCGTATGCTCACTCAAGCAGACAAGATATTTTTGCATGAGTAACCCTGAAACTCTGGACAGGATTGAAAGCCTGGCGATAAGGCGGCTGTGCTCGGCATCCAAATAGAGTTATAATTTTACCGTTGGGTGGTTTATATTCGGGTATTGCTGCTTAAGGACATAGCTGTAAAATCAGTGATGTTAAGAAAGCAGCAAATTAACCAGCAAGTCATTTATAATGTCAATTCTGTCTAGAAAAATGACTATTACTGTTGGTACTGGAACAAGCCTAATTGTTCAAGTGGGTTGAAATGCACTTTCTGTGATGTTCGATCCCAGCTGAGGCACTGTGGATAGCAGTATCAAGAAGAATTATCATGGGCAAGTGTTAGGCATTGTCTGGATGACTTCATCTTTACAACAGCGTACTGGCATATCTGCGCCAGTGGTGGGGGAGGATGTGAGATGTTGACACAAGAGCCAAATCCAGCCCTTTCACACGCACGGCATTTCCACCCCGCCAGCTGCCAGCACGCAGAGATACCGTGGCATCGCACGGACGGAGCTGGGTATCGGAAATGTCCCAAGCACCCTGTGGTGAATTTCTTGTGTTGTAGCTCACAAGCCTGCAAATACATGTCAGGTTGCAGCAGAGACATGAGACGTGGCGATGGTCAGCGGAGAGATTGTATTAACAAACATGAAGGCACTTACGTCCTCATGCTCCCAATCTCCTGTCATAGATCTGTGGGTGCTGACATCTTGCTGACCTACACTGAACTACTGCGGGTGAGGGTCTAGGCTTCATTCACTTGGGGAACTTTGCAGAGGATGGAGAGCGTGCCCCTGATTTTAGTGCAGACGTAAGCTGCTGAGAACTAGCTGAGGTAGTCCAACTGTCAACAAGAAAAGAGCAGCAGACACAGAGATGGCACCTCAACAGAGAATTGATCTCATTTTAGAGAAACTCCTAACTGAAGACTCTGTAGGTGGGTTTGGGTCTTCACCTGCATTTATAGTTGTGTTTATTAAAAGAAATTGATTGGTAATGAACTAATTCAAGTTCCAGCATGACAAATCTAGCCAATACACCAGCTTGGGGTGGAAAAACCTCTACCTGATGAACCACTGGCAGATGTAGGTCTGGTCTTTCCCTCCCTCCCTTCCTTCCTGCTCAGCTGTCCTGATACAACCCTTTGGGCAAACATGTTCTCCAGCAGCCTGCAGGCTTCCTTGTCTGGATCCCTTCAAAAACCCACATGTGCAGAAGGAACAGAATGAGGGTCTGGCTTTTTTTTAGCAAAGCCTTGAGTATAAATCATGGGGAAGACTGGTCTGCAAACCAGGGTGGGGCTAGGAAAAACAACATCTCCCTGAAGGTGAAACTCACTGGCAGACATGCCATTACTTGGTTTTCATGCTGAGATGCTATGGACCAAACATGAATCTCCAAACAGTATTTTGCAGAGAGTAAACATGAACACTTGTGTTGTCTATTGACATATGCCTCTGAGGTACTCATCCAAGGTCCTAATCCCAGCCTGTTTGAACAGAAGAAATGTCAATCCCATCTGAAAAGCACATATAATTGCAAAAGACTAAAAGAACAAGATGGTACTGACTGGCAAAAAGAGGCTGCAGGGCACTGACACCATTGCAGCCAGCATTGTGGAAGGGGCAACGTCAAGAAAGACCTCGCAGATCATGCCATCCTCCTGAAACCTCACAAAGGTGAGAAGGAAAGATGGGTTCAGCATGGGGACAAGGTTACAGCAAAACAGGCTAGGCCAGTCAGCAGGGCTCACAAAGTTGCATGAGATGGGAATTCCTTGATATTCATAGTGAATATATAGTTTCCAGTACTCCTCCATATTATCCTCCTTAAACCTGTCTGCCTCTGTGGTGCTTTGCAAGGTTTTATCCCCAAAATGATAAAGATGGCAGGTGTGGGAGACACCACTGACACATATGGTGGATCTGCTCAGATCTTATTACAAGTCCACAGTGCTGCCACTGAACCTGATTGCTTTCCAAGACTAAGTTTTCACACATCAAAATCAATGCTCTTAGCACTGATACATAAACCAATTTTTTTTAGGGTTCATCCAAGACAAATATAAAAAAAAATCTACTAGTATAACAAGCTAGCTCCTGTTTACTTTGGAGAGAGCATGGACACAATCTGCCAGTATTTCAAGCCCATGGAGCATGTTCCCTCTGACTCCAACAACCTCTTACATCCTTTGCTGATTAATGCACTGTATTTCACTATGAGTTATTCATGTCTTCATGGTTGAGAATGCATCAGCCCTAGAGAACTTCCAAGCTGCTTATCTCCAGCTGTACAGCTTCTGGGCTGCAAGGTCATGAGCAGAAAGCCACAGGAGATGACAGTCTCTGGATAAGAGCTCAAACTGGCACGTACCTGTCTCAGCTCTAGGATGCCATTACTGGATGTTGGTCCTTTTTCAGAAAGCAGCAGAAGAAAGCGTGAGGCCTCCAACGAGCCCTTGCAGCCATCAGGATGGGAATGGCTCCAAATGGGGATACTTAGCAGATGAAAGATGTTTGTTTTCAATGTTGTCGAGCTCAGATATGCTAATCCATTTTGTCATCCCTCAGACTTGGAAGCGACTGGGTAATAAGTCCTGACAGGGAAGCTCTCAGAAAAACAGGCAAGCAGACCACTGCTGTCAAACAGTTGACTTCCGAGTCCCCCTAGGTCTCTATTAATTCAGTATGTGGCACTTTTGCTATCAGTCTTTTCATTCAAAGAACCAATGACATGAGCATACACCATGTGAGCAGATTTGAGTTCAATCTAGCCCAACTATCCTCTGTCAGCTCAAAAATTACACCCTGAATACATG
Organism: Ceryle rudis; assembly: GCA_033439905.1. Classification (NCBI taxonomy): domain Eukaryota; kingdom Metazoa; phylum Chordata; class Aves; order Coraciiformes; family Cerylidae; genus Ceryle; species Ceryle rudis. The sequence continues at coordinate 54,957 of JAAGNO010004646.1, read as the reverse complement.
CACACCTGCCTGAAGAGGTCTGATTACAGTCGTGACCACATATAGGCAGTAGACACAAGCTGTTGTGCTTGGAAACACAGACTTCCTAGAGACAGTAGGACAAACTCCTGCTCCAAGAAAATGGATAGAAGCCCTAGCAGGTTGTCATGTCAGAAATCCTCCTTGTGCTGGTACCGAATTACAGAAAACTTCACAAACTAAATGCTTCCAATGACAAAGGTTTTGTCTACCCACAGCACAGTTAATTCTACCCACGAACAACCTGAAGTTGTCCTGATGAGCCTGTCCCCAGGGTTATTTCACCACCACTTGACCATTCAGTATAGAGAAAGGTGCTTACTTTGTCTCAAGCTTCTTAGAATTTTTCTAACAACCTACTTCTTGGTTATTTACTGTGCTTGGGACCAAAAAAAGAAACACATCTCCAAAGGCATCCAACACCCACTTTGGATCTCCCACTAAGATGTTCCTGTTCTGTGCAGGACAGAGGTCAATATGGCACCCATTCCCACCCAAGTGACATCAGGTTGGACCAAATTTAGTCAGCTTCTCTATCTTGAGAAATTCATGGGTGAAACTAGGAGCTAGTGTTGCATGAATCAAGTCTCTTTAAGAAATGCCTCATACAGTAAGGATGCAAATTTAAGATTTTTGGTATTCCACTCCCTTGTTGTGTCCAAGCAGTAGAGTACAACCCCCACTTGTCTTTTCCTTTTTCTCCAGTGAACATTTCAGTGGGAACTCTGATACCCCAGAGCAAGCTCCAGTGAAAAAATGAAATCATAGAACCATAGAATGGTGGAGGTTGGAAGGGACCTCTGGAGATCATCGAGTCCAGCCGGCACAGGATCATCTAGGGCAGGCCATGCAGGAACATATCCAGGTGGGTTTTGAAAGTATCTAGAGAAGGAGAGGATGTCTTACATCTGACAGTGAAGATGTTTATTTTACATTAGAGACTGATGCACTACTATGTGTTAGAGAAAGCAGCCACTGTGGATTCCCCCTCCCTTCAGAATACCATTCCCAGGGTAGCAGGCCACAGCTGTATTTCAGAAGCAGGAAAACATCTCTATCATGGTGGTGTTGGTGTGGGTTTGAAGGAGCTCCTCTCCAAGCTGAAAACACAGCAGGGAGGTAGGTCAAGTCTAACAAGGCCTGTAAAAGCTTCATAGTGTCACTGAGGGCTTCTGCATGCACTACACCAGATGTGCAGAAACACCTTCATAAGAAAGGTGTGTTTTTACTTTGATTTTTTGTTTGTTTAAATAGCATTTGAGCACTCACTTTGCCTACTGTCAAGTCTGATCCAAGTATTCCTGCAGGCTCAGTAATCCCACCTGCAAAGGAACAAATGTCCTAAACACCTTCTGAATAGGATTTTAAAGATTTTACTCCGCTCTTGTTAGATGACTACACTCTTGTGAGACCCTCCCCTGGAGCACTGCATTCAGCTCTGGAGCCCCCAAAACAAGAGGGAAAGGGACCTGTTGGAGCGGGTCCAGAGGAGGCCACAAAGATAAGCACCTCTGCTGTGGGGCCAGTCTAAGAGAGTTGGGGTTGTTCAGCATGGAGAAGAGAAGGTTCCAGGGAGACCTTATTGTGGCCTTCCAGTATCTGATGGGGACCTACAACAAAGCTGGGGAGTGACTTCTTACAAGGGCTTGTAGTGACAGCACAAGGGGCAATGGCTTCAAACTAGAACAGGGGAGATTCAGATTAGAAGTCAGGAAGAAGTTCTTCACTCTGAGGGTGGTGAGACACTGGAACAAGTTGCCCAGTTGTGGATGCTCCATGGACACTGGGTGTGTTCAAAAGCAGGTTAGATGTGGCTTTGAACAATCTGGTCTAGTGGGGGATGTCCCTGCCCATAGCAGGGCGTTGGAATTAGATATCTTTAAGGTCCCTTCCAACCCAAACCATTTTATGATTCCTAACTCATAAACAAACAAGGAAAAGTAAACGAAGCTTACAAAATCCCAAGGCTTATATTGAAACATAACGTTCTTACGATATAAAACCTTGATGTCCTTGAATGGTCTAATGGGGACATTATCTTATTAGCTGTGGTAACAGGGCATGTAGATGACATCTTGCAGGTGACTTTGTTTTCAGCTCTTTTGGATGCAGACCTTGGCAGTGCAGAGATTCGGGGCCAGCCTGGCTTTCGGAAAAAATCCTGTGTTTGCATTGCAGTACTTAATTGCTGCAGAAGATGCATTTGGAGAGCCTTGAAAATTTGGAAAGTCAGAGTTTGCCCCACTGAGGATACACAAGAGATGAAAATCAAAGCTGGGAAAATCAAAGGTGCCGATATGTGCAGTATTCATCCTTCGGGTTGACACATCCCAGCGCAAACGGCTTACAGATGGGAGTGATCACTCTTTTCATTGTTCCTCATTTTGTTTTTTTGCACAAGCTCCTCTCAGCTCAAAAAAACCTCATCAAAGCCCGTGAGATCACGGCTGGAACCTAAACACTAAAAAGCTTTCAGCAGTGATAATGCTTAAAGAATCAACTTCCAAAGAGCAAGTCAGAGGAATGGAAATGAGACATGGTTTCCTTCTCACCGTTGCTTTGATGGACAGCATTAGCCTGTGACATGTCTCATTCCTGCATCTTCCAAAGTGGAGCTAGTGGAAGAAGTGGGGTTTGAGACCATTTATTTGAATTCTCAGCAGCTGCTTAGTTCAGTCATGCTTGAACCTCTTCCTTATTCTTTGCAAGTCATCTGTAAACAGCCAGGGAAAGGGCTTTTTTTGTTCTCACAAAATGTTTGGGAAGTCCCTCTGTGTGCTAAATACTCAGAGTTGTGCACGTACAAAAATGGATTTGTTCTTCCATTTGCAGAACTTCCCAGACATCATTCATTAACAGCAACTGGGGTGACGGTGTGCTTTGAAAACTACTAAAAATGTCAGTTAGAGTTGCTATCTGCACCCTTACAGAAAGTGACATCAAAAATAAAATAAATAAATAAAAAAAAGAGATCTGTGAAATAAAGGGGGTGTGTGCATGTGTGTGTGCATGGTCCTTCGTACAACTGCCAGATACTACTTGTGAAAAAAGCATCGTTTAAGGTTCCCTGTCAGGGTAATTCAAAGTTAATCTGCTTGGGGGGGCAATTCAACAATTTCCTCAGGTAAAGTTTGGGTCCCACAGGTCCCTGCCCCAGCCACATTGCTGTATGTTTGTCCACGCCTGCTGGTGTTACTGCAGTACCAGATTTAGCATCCTACCACGTGACAAAGCACCGGTCGCTGTGTTCATTCAGAGATACAAGCCTATTTTCTGAATCCAGTCATTTAGGATGTCCCCCTCTGCATCGTACTGACTGCAGCGCACGTCACCGGGGCAATCGCCTGGTGAGATCCAATTGAGACTTGCCAGTGGTGTTCCCAGCCCACTATTTCCTCACATCAGCTGCACAGAGCAGCTTGGATGCTGCAAATAGGGTATAAAAAACCCAGGGTGGCTGCAGAACAAAAATATTCAGCTTATCTACATTTGTGCCTCATTATTCCCCTCCTGCAAACATAGGTTCCCTTCTTCCCAGCCTTTAGGGAGTGCTGCTCCACAGCCTGAGCTCTTCTCATGCAAATAAGAGCGCTCTGTGCATGAATAATCAGAGAAGATTGTGTTTTCTTCCCGCTTTGGAGAATTCAACCCATCTGGAAGCAGAAACGATGTTACTTAGGTGATGGCAGAGAGCAGGAAGAAGAAATAGCAATAGCGATAGAGACGTGCGTGAAAGCTGAAGGAACACGTCCAAGCTATTTTACAAGCACTTAAAATACTCATTAGCAAGTCAAGATGCAACGAGGACAGCAGTTAAACAAATAAGTTGGCTGCTAATGCTGCTGGGTTTCTGTAGTACAAGCAGCATCTTTGTAAGGCACTGGTGGAGAAATCTACATTCACGTCCACCCTCGCTCTCCCCAGCCCTGTTCTTGTATTGTTCTGCAATGTGATCCTGTCAGTTAATTGTTAGAACAAGGAGAGAGATGTCTCTCTCCATAAAAGGCATGTTTAAATAAGTTGTACCCCTTCCTTTCCCCTGCCCAGGGCACAGAAACAGCAAGAAACTCAAGCTGTGAAATCTTTGTTAAGGAGCTTCAAGGTGCTCAACCTGGGCCAAGTTGATACCTTTATGATGATGGGAATTTCTTGGAATTTCAGCAGAAAAGCAAAATAAATGTTTCCACTCATAACATTTTGGTTTTGTTGCCTTTCTTTCTATTTGAAGGAGAATAAAAATTAAAAAGAAGATGACTTTGCTGGAGTCTTCTTTCTACCTTTCTAAGGTAGAAAGCAATGATAATTTTCCCCATCCTTCAGCCACAACATAGGAAGAAACATTTACTCATTCATAGCATGATGAATCCCATCATTAGAGCATCACAGCCTGAACACCAGCTTTGCCCTGAGTTCACCCAAAAAGCCCACTGTATTGGTCACCTAAACCACCTCAGCCTGCGGGCTCACCAAAGGAAACCTGTAGCCCCTCTCATGCCTAGGTTGGCCTAGCTGTCCAACAAAACCCTAAATGGGAAAGGTGGTGTAAAGATTTAGCACCTCCTGGTTCAAGAATTTGCTTATCCCCCAATTAATTGGGGATTGGTGGGAACTTCTGTATGTGTTGCCCACAGATGCTGCCATTGCATGCCTTTATTTTGGAGGTCCCTTGTGTGGCTGAAAGGACATTAGAGCAGGAGTGCTGGTCTAATTCAGTGGGGCAAATCTGCAGTTTCTGGTGAGGTTTTTTTTTGATATATACATCTTCAGCAAGTTCTGTCATGGCCAACACAGTGAGGATTGTCAGTGGGTTAGCGGGACCATCTACCACAGACAAAATCACCAGTGACCAACATATGATGGGTGAAGCCATACCACGGTAGAAGCCCTTGCAACCATTCCAGGTCAGGTTGGACAGGGCTCTGAGCAACCTGCTCGAGTTGAAGATGTCTCTGCTTACTGCAGCGGTGTTGGACTAAATGACCTTTAAGGGTTTCTTCTGACCCCAAACATTCTATGATTCTATGAAGCAAGTGAACAAAGTCATTAGCTTTTGCCAGGCATGGACCAGCTGTGCCAGGGAAAAAAAAGATGTTTGCCGTAACAGGAGACATGGCAAAACAACAGATGAGTACACGAGTGGATAAATCCTTCCTCCTAAGCCAGAGTCCACCTCGTAGTGCCTCACTTCCCTCACCCACTGTCCTCCATTTTACTATGTAGGCCTCATATGACAACCAGGACTTACTGCCATGAGTAAAACAATTTCCTTCCAGTATTTTCCAACTTTTTGTGTAAGGAGAAGGGAGGGAACCTGCAGATAGGCTTGGGCTGGTGTCCAGCTTGACTCTGCCCCAAGAGCTGCTGTGTACCAGGGTGGTTTACTATGATGTGCAGCCACTGGTAACAGTGAAAATGTAGCTGAGAGAGAAATCCTACCTTGCTGCTGCCATCTCTTATGTTTCCTCAGAGGACAGCAGTTTGCCTTATTTCACAGCAGTTTGCCTTATTTCACAGCAGAGAACCTCTGCTAGTGGCTTCTTATTCCAGTTTGAAGGATACCCATAGTCCACGTCCCCAGTTGCTTATCTTTACAGGAGACCAACTCCTTGATAATTAAATACAGATATTTGGCAGCTCACATGCTTGCTAATGGGGTGAATCCCTGCAGTCTCCTTTGGTGTGGTATCACCAGTCCAATTTTCTCTCCCTGGTTTCCTTCCAAACGCATCACCTAACATGGTGGTCTAGCTTCTTACGTGTGATAAACTTTCCTGAGGGACATCTGGATAATGACCAGGCAGTTTCCAATAGCTGGTCCCTTCCTCCTCCTCACAAAGGTGAGGAGATGTGTTGGACACACTACCCCTGCACCATCTCTGGTACTTGCACAACAGGAACAAATCCGGAGTCTCTTGAATCGAGTGAATTGATTGGGATTTAAGGACAGCACTTTGACAACTGAACCTGCAATAGCCACCCAGTTCCAGGAGATGTTGCTGTGCTTTCAGCTAAAGGCCTGGAGGAGATGCACACAAGAGCATGGGAATTGCAAAGAGTTAGGGAAAAAATTGTAAACGAGTAGTGTTAGAGAGTGTGCTCATATGGGTAAAAAGCAGGTTTGGGGGCAGTTCTGCACTTTACAGGCTATGAAGCAGAGACACAGAAGGCCTCCAGCAAAAAGCAGATGGGTGGTAGCCTCAAGGATCAAGCTCCCATTTCTAGACATCTCTCATGCCTCAGACTGTGTTGCTTTTTCGTGCTTGCTGGTCTGATGCCACACAGAAGGCAGGTCACTGCTGTAAATAAAAATTCCGTACTTCTCAAATGTCTTTTTGACCTACAGTAGGAAAAACCTCCCAAGCTTTCTAGCCCACCATGTGGTCAGATAAACACAACCCTCTAGAGAGCAAGACAACAGGAGAATTTATACACTTCTATGTGCTTTTAAAGAAGAGCCTGGATCATTATTTCTCCAAGGCTATGAGCAAAGTCCCCAGGAGTGCTGGAGAAGGAACAGGGCTCAAGTACAGCATGACTGGAGGAATCACTGATGTGCCCAGATGTCCTGGTTTAACTGGATCTGTCCCAGCATGACGGCAAGATTAGTCAGCTCACTGCCTTGGGGTTTGCTCAGGTCAGAGGGTTTGCGTTGTCTTCTCTTGCCCCCACCCAGCCTGCAGCCTTGGGAATGAGCTTGTTCCCAGCTCCTTGCAGGAGCCAAGGACAGACGTCTCTCCGCAGGGTCATTACCCATGCTCAGGGTCACCGTGCATGACCCAGCTTGGGGGGCCTGCCTCCTACATTTGTTTGTAAAGACTGGCCCCCCTACAAGTAGAAATAAGGACAACCAGAGAAAACAGGAGCATATAAGGTTGCTTTGTTCCTGTGTCTACTCTGCATGCACAGAAGGAATTTTGAAGTTGTGTTGTCAATACTCAAAAAAACCTTGCAGACCAGAAAGTGTTGGCAGCCTACCTTGGCTACTCTGGCAGCCAGAAAAATCATGGGGACCAGTTTGCTGTTGGTTGCTCTGCTATATCCTCTCCATCCACCATAGCATCACTGACCTTCTTCATTCCAAGAGGGTATAGGACAGTACCTGCAGTACTATTGGTGGTGAGGAGCAGCACCAGAGCTTGGCACTGCTGCAGGTTCTGTCTTCAAATCAGACACATGCTACCTGTCGGTAAAGCCATTCCCCCAAGCCATAGCTTCATTCAACATGACCTGTGGATGCCAAAGTCTTTTTGAGAGCAATAAAAAGAATGTTTGGGGTAATGAAGTTCCTCTGGGTGAATGGTGCTCCCTGCCCCAAGGATATTGTCATCTCATTAGGGACATGTACAGGTGTTAGAGTAAATGTTAAGAAAAGATGATGATGATGACAGGCACAGACACATGGGTTGCTCAGAGGGTTGAGTCAGTGCTTATTTGCCCATAGCATAGGGGATGGGTATGCTGAGAGAGCTGTTTGAGAAGCCAGCTGCACTCCGGTGCCTAATCCCCTTTAAACTCAATTTGCACTGCTTGAAGGTAAGTAAAATTCATGTGGGGTTTTCCAGGTAAAGAGGGATCCAGGCTGTCCAGTTTCTATTCATCTAACCACTTGTGTGCAAAGTTACACACCCGTTCAAGGTCATCCATGTACAGCCAAGTACCTGAAGCACACACTGAAGGTTATTATTGTCAGAAAGGACCCGAGTGTACAATGACTAATGCAGATATGCCAGTAGTGTCTAGACACAAGTCCGATAACAGCCATTCTTTAGTCATATAATGGCTTGAGTTGGAAGGGACCTTAAAGATCATCTAGTTCTAACCTCCCTGCCATGAGCAGGGACACCCACCTCCCACTAGAACAGATTGCCCAGAGCCTCATTCAGACTGGTCTTAAACACTTCCAGGGATGGAGCATCCACAGCTTCTCTGGGCAACCTGTTTCAGTGTCACACCACCCTCAGAATGAAGAACTTCTTCCTAATTTCTAATCTAAATCTACTCTGCTCTAGTTTAAAACCATTGCCCCTTGTTCTATTACCACATGCTCTTATAAAAATCTCTCCCCAGCTTTCTTAAAGGCCCCTTTCAGATACTGGAAGACTTCAGTAAGGTCTCCCTGGAACCTTTTCTTCTCCAGGCTGAACAGACCCAAATCCCTCAGCCTCGCCTCATAGGAGTGGTGTTGCAGCCCTCAGATCATCTTTGTGGCCTCCTCTGAGCCCTCTCCAACAGATCCATGTGCTTCTTGTGTTGGGGGCTCCAGAGCTGGATGCAGTGCTCCAGGTGGGGTCTCACAAGAGCTCTCATGCTCAAGAATCTGCCGCAGAGAGGAAGCAACATGTCAGGGGCCCAAGATCCTCCTTTGTGCCTGATATAATTGCTTAGAGCACTTGAAAAGTCTGTGCACCTTCATGCTTTGCAATGAGTTTTGATCCCTGAAGGGAAAGTGCTTCTCAAGACAGAGCCTTGCTGCTGCTGCCTCTCTAGCCAGCCTGTTTTTTTCCTAACAATGTGTCAAAATAGGCTAGAAATATGACCAAGATATGTCAAAAACACTGGAAAGCAGGGAGAACACTGGTTTTCAAGCACTCCAGTATTATGACTGAAGCAGACTATAGGCACAAGGAATTGGGTATTTGCTGATCTAGCTGAAGAACACAGGGGCTTGAAAACTCCATTTGCTGCTACTTCTGCCCATCCCAAACAGCTGGACCTCAGGACATGGACCAGTGCAGAAGTGTCAACTGGCTCCAAAAGTATGGCCTGGGAAGATTTAATGGAAATATATAATTGTGTTGACCTCTGCATTCGCATGCTCTGAAACATACCTAAATTAAAATTTAGGTAAGTTTAAGTGTCATAGTGCTATCAAGGAGCTTCTTCAATTAATAAAATTCCTGAGCTTCATGTCCACCACATTTCATTGGCAAGAAGTCCAGAAGGATATGAATGAAACAGTATTCCTTCATTTTTACCATTTATAACAACAACAACAAACAAACAAAAAAACAAAAAAACTCTGTTTCCATAGTGAAAAAAATGCAAGCTCCAAGCACAAGTGCTTGCTTTCACTCGGTGTCTTTCACTGGTGGGCTTCAGTAGACTTCAGTTAAGTAAAGCTTTACCATCTCCCCAAGGGCTGGGAAGTGAGGAAAGCTTCGTTCAGACAAAGAACCGAGGCAGATGTCAAGGTTTAAATTCTCCCTGCTGCCAGCAAAGAGAACATGAACAGGGAGATCAGACACCTTCACATCAGCCTTCAGACATCTGAAATTAAGCAGTCAGAAGATAAATCATCTAAAGTAAGTCTAAGGGAGTTGAATGCTGTTAAGAATCAAAACTGAAGCACTGATAGACTGAAACCTTGATTTACCTAAGCCCAGCAGGCTTCATCATGTCACATTTATCCTGATATGACTGATAAACATGGATTAAAGTGTATTTATCAACTATGGTATTACTGCTGCAGGAAAAAAAATTAATCCTTTATTGCCGGGAAGGTTTCTGTTACAGTCTGTGACTGGTGGTAATATTGACTTTAGGAGTCTACACTTACAGGGCTGTTGAGAAACTCAAAACAGGCTCCACCTGGCAGGGGAGCTCAATGGGGAATTGTGGCCTTTGACAGAGTTGATAAACCAGCTTCAGAGCAGCTTGGGTTTAAATAAACCTGGTAATTCCAGGTCAGGGGTTTTGCTGAGAAGGCTAGGACTGGTTTTCCAGTACTTGGAAGTTCAAGGATGAAAGTGTGGTAAGGTGGTACTGCTTCTTTCTGACTTGCAGAAGTCTTTTAGGAGGACTCTTTTAGTCTATATCTTCACCTTCTAGATCACCACCTACCAAATCTTCAAGGGTGGAAAAAAAAAGGGGAAGAAAACAAGGCAGAAGGAATCATCCTTCATCTCCTAACCCTTAGTGAATGAGGGAGGAGGAAAAAAAGCATGAGACTTCAACCTGTTTAGAACACTGGTTGATAAAGTCCCTTGGGGTACAGTCCTAGAGGGCAAAGGGGTCCAGGAAGGCTGGACTTTTTTCAAGAAGGAGCCCTTAAAGGCACAGGAGCAGGCTGTCCCCGTGTGTCGTAAGGCAAACTGTCGGGGAAAATGACCAGCCTGGCTGAACAGGGAGCTTTTGCTGGGACTTAGGAGAAAGAGGAGAGTCTACCACCTTTGGAAGACAGGGCAGGCTACTCAGGAAGAGTATAGGGATTTAGTTAGGTTGCATAGAAAGAACGGGCAAAAGAGGGGCAAAAGTTCAGCTAGAACTCAGCATGGCCACTGCTGCAAGAGATAAAAAGTGTTTTTACAAATAGATAAACAGCAAAAAAAAGAACCAGGGAGAATCTCCACCCTTTATTGGATGCGAGGGGGAACATTGTTACCAAGGATGAGGAAAAGGC